>JAKEPQ010000215.1:0-11835 GCA_024500445.1 Entomyzon cyanotis | reverse complement strand
TTCACCATCTAGTCAGTATGGAATTGAAATACATCCTCTCTCTTTTCTCTCTACAAGCTGACATAAAAGATGAGTGGATTTCAGGGGTTCTTTCTTGAGGATATCTATCTATTCTTACTGGGTCACATAATTAGAAGTGGCGATTGTGGCTTATTATGTCTCAAATAATAGCTCTTTTGAATCTCAAAGGTCTTCCCTTAGCTTCATACCTACAAATAACATGGTACTTTTTGATTTTGAGATCATCTTTGGTAGATCCGTGATAGTGTGTGTTATTCTCTGTTCCTCGCACATTCCTCACATACGCCTGTGTGAAATTTGAAAGAGAGTCTGCAAACCTTAGTCATGGGGAAGAATACTGCATTGAACAATAATGCCTCTTTGAAATGCAATGTGTCTATTCCTGAAAGCAAGCCTAAAAAATTAATCCCTCAATCAGAGTGGTTCTAGAGTACACTAAAGGCAGTGTAATTTTTTATAGCAAATTTTTATAGCAAATATTTCAATATTTTATAGCAAATACCATTCTTCTTCTTATAAACTTCATCAGAAGTATATTATAAAAAGCAACTTTTCTTCATCAGTTGAAAGTACATCCTGAATGAAAATAAGTCTTTCTCTGTTTCTGACCCATAAATTATGAAGAAACCCTGGAAAAGAAAGTGTGTAAACCATACTGATATTACATTTTAGTTGATGCTTCTGAGATCCCAGATTTCCCAGAAATAAAAAAATGGCCTTTAGAAATGGGAATGAACTCTTGACATCTTACTGATTTTTAGTGTGAAGTGGAATAGTGGCAGTTTAAACATGAAACAGTAACAATTAATAACAGCTAATTCTTTCAAGATTAAAATTGCCAACTAATGTGACCATAGATACAGTGCTTCTCTTTCTTTTTCTATACCAGGATTGCATTGTTTTCACAATGGTTGCAAGCTCCAGTTAATTCTCTGATAGAATCTACAAGGTAGGTATGCACTGTGACACTGTGCAAACTGGTCCTGAAGAGCTATATTTAAATCCACATCTTTCCTTTGTGCTTACCTGCATCTCTGACCCTCAGCTGAATTTAAGATAACGACTTATGTTGTGTTTACTGTGTTACATGATGCAACATAACATGTGTGTGTGTGTTTCCATGTGTGCACAGTTTTATTTGTGTCTATAAGCACCAAACTGTGCTCATCCTTTCCTGAGAGCTGTGGGTCAGAGGGAGAAACTCTCTCTACCTTTGTCATACAGTGAAAATGAAGTGGCCAAGAGCTTCTGTTCCTGTCCGTGGTTCCTGTATCCAGGGCCCAAGTGTGGGATTGCTAGAGAGGATGGAAAGGGAAATGACAATAATTTTGAACTTAGGCTTAAACTTTCACTCTGCAACCTGCAGGTAGGAGAGGAACCATCATCAGATTTTATTTCACTAAGTGTGCCTCATTTGATCCGTTGGTAACTATCAGTTTGTTACAAGGACTGTTCAATTAAAGTGTGTTACTGCACAGTGTCAGTCTTTTAAAACAAATTCCTTCAGTGAACTATTTCAGATTATTTTAAGTGAAAAAATACACCAGACTGTAATGAAAATATATTTTCTAATTAAAATTTTCAGCAGGACATGTTACAAGTCTTCAGGAGCATGCACATGCATAAAAATCAAATCAAACTAAAATTTTTTTTTGGTCCTGTGACAATGAATTTGAAATTCTTCTTTTTTTTTATTCTTTTCTGAAATTATCAAACAACTGTAGTCTCGCTCCCTTTCCCTTTTTACATACTTCTTGTTTTTACATATTTCTTTTCCTTGCTTCTTTTATAATTATGGCCACTTCTAGAGTAATATAGCAAAATAAGGCAGTAATTAAAAAGCAGTTCACTTTCCACATTAAAAATACCTCCATTTGCTATGAAAGTGCACATTTCACAAAACTTCATGTCAGATACATGCAAACCCTCAGGCTAGAAGATTTAAAAGCAAAAGTTTTTGGCTCTATATAGCCAGTTTGGTTTATATGGATATTGGTATTGGTGACTTGTAATTCCAGTTGCTTAATGGTTTTACTTTATTGGAATGGTTTTGTGCTTTGATTTTCTGGTGGACTAGTATGATGGCTAAAAATTTGGGAATATAGAAGTAATGTATGATGGGAAGCAGAATATTCTGGCTCGCCTGTTACGGAGCATTGACTATGTAACAATATCTGGACTCAAGAGAAACTATATCCTTACAGAACAGAAAGCAGAAGTTGTAATTTCAAAATGGCAGTCTGCACATCTGAGGACTGTAATCTGCTTCCCTGAAGGCAGTCAGTATACAGGTTTGGTTCAGAAGACAGACTGGGAATTGATTCAAATAGTCATATTTTTGGTTCTTGCTTCTTCTGCGTTCCAAAGAAAATTATTGTCTCTAGCTCTTTTCCTTCTGTTTCTTTTTTATATTCAATAGTATACAGAGAAATGTAATATCAATTCTAAATCTGCTGACCAGATATACTGGCTGCGTGATATTTACATTGTAAATTTGCAATCTTAATAAGATGCAGTTTTGTGTAGATCGCTTCTAAATCAAGACATACTTTTATATAACTCTTGGTCACTCTCTTGCCAAAGTGCAGCAAATTGGGTATGCAAATATCAGTATTCCATTATAACCCCTTGAGCTACTGTATGAATCCAGATAAACACTTGTGAGAGATCCATAAAGCAATATCAGAAGACAGTTACTGCTGTAATAAGGAAACAAGGCGCTTGGAGTGTAATCAAGTTAAAATTATGTGCACATAAATAAATGGCACAATTATTTTATTAAATGTGTAAATCACTTTTTGATTTCTAGAATGATTTCTTTTAGCAAGTCATGAAATATTTATCATGAGAGATAACAGACTTCCTTGCACAGAAAGTTTTTCAGCCTTTCATAGAAGAGAAAGGCTGTCATTATGCTCTCTAGAAAAATGGATTCTAAACCAGTTGAGTCAGGCTTATTTGACATCGCTCACAGTGCAGACTGTTGTTGGTATTTGAAGACAGTCCAGCTCTGAGCTGTAATTATGATGACAGATCTATTCGTGTTTGTTGGTGCTGAGGGATAGACAGCTGTTTTCTCTTGCTGGCTTACAATTTGACAACTGCAGTCCCAACAAATGCTTTTGATGTTCATGCATGACAGAAATAAAAAGATCAAAAATCACACATAAAATGTCCCATCCTCCTTCTCTTTATCTTTTTTCTGAATCCATAGAAATGTAGGCCTTGAAGGGACTTCGGGGATTTACCAAGTCAGACCTAAGGCAGTCGTAGCTACCGAGAACACATCAATCTGTTCTGGTTTGTCTCTGCTTACAACAGGTATGGATTTCTAGATGAGGTCTGGATTGATTTTTCAAGAGGTAGATTATTTTCCTGGTTTTGCTCCAGGCTTTCCTTGGTCTAGGTTAAATCTGTTGCTGAATTCCACCTTCACATTCTGCCCTAATTGTAGGCTGCTCATTCTTTCAAATTATTCATGTCTATGGTGGCTTCCATGCTGAAGGTCTGACTTCAGATGAAGAGCTTTAGGTGTTACTCTGCTCAGGCTTTCTCTCTGTTTACCTTGCTCCTCCAATATGTCAGCAACTCTTCAGTCATATTTTACCTTCCCTATCCTACCACATGCTGAAAGCTGGAGCTGTTACTCAGTACAGAGCTAGGCATTAAATGAATATGGATAAAGACATAAGCTGTAACTTCTTGGCCTTCTACAGAGCCATCCTGTGAATTTGTTTTACTGAGCATAAATAACAGCTGTATTTTCCTTTCATTTGTGCACAGGTATTTAATTAATATTCAGTTACTTCTCTATGCATTTTGTAGGGAAGGCTCACAATAAAATATATATGTCTGTTCATGTGGTTGGGAATCAGACCTAGTGCCTGTGAAAATGTTTTTCTATTCTTTCATGAAAATGAAATTAAGAAATCAGTATGTATGATTTTACTAGATACACCTCTGGTGGGTATTTGCTTTGGCTAGGACACTGCCACCAAGCTATTATTACCACATGTATTTAAATGACATTTTATTTCCTACTTTGCATTTCTGAGCAGCAGGCTGCTTTAGCTACTGCAGAGTCACATCTACAGAAAAGGGACAGATGTTCCACATTTTTCTTTATGAAACTGGAGAACCTTTCAAATTCACTAGCTAAAATGCCACCAAAGACACATTGCACAATAGATGACATTGTCCTAAAGAGTTGAAGAAAATTTACTATTTAAATATCCAGTAGAATTCACAAGGCGTACTTGATATAATTAGTAATTGTAAGCTCAATGGGCAGATATATTAAAAGAGATTCAGTTCCTTCATACTATTCTAATAATGGGAGATTGCATATAGATGTCTATTCAAAAGAGAGGATACAAGACTACTGCTAACAACTGTAAGAGAGAAAGAGAAAGAGAGGACAAGAAAGTTTAATTAACAAGTACTACCCAGAGAGATATTTTGAAGAAAGAATGACTCATAGGATAATAATGCAACTTTGCCAGTGGCCAGGATAGGGAAGAAGAATACAAAGGAACAGCTCACTTTTAATGAAATAGTTTTAGTTGCTGTATCTTTAGGAAGTTGAAAACATACCTTTGTTGCCCACTTATTTCCTTGCTTTATATCCCAGTTAAAGTTAAAAAAAAAAAAAAAAAAAAGGTGGGGCGGGAGGCTGTTTACTTTATTACTCCCTGGTAAGGATCTGCAATATATATTTCGCAATAGAAGGAATTCTTTGTACCAAAAATAGTTTCAGGAGAAAAATAAAGTCAGAATAAAATGTAACATTTTGCCAAAGATTACCTCTCAGTCCAAAGTTTTACATGTTTCTCTAGAGATACAATATTTCCTGAAAGTAACACTTTTCAAAGGTGCTTTTCTGGTACCTCTAATACCACTGGAATGGACTGGATCTGTTTTGACCTCACCAGAATACTGCTCTGATGGGGAGTTAAGAATCAGTGCTTTTAATTATTCTTATCAGTCCAGTAGAAGGAATTTATTTTAAATCTCAGAAGATTTTCTGTATTCCTCTCCATTCTTAAGGCATGTGGGTCAGTGTGAGTTGAATGTTTCTTGGAGTATCCTGATATCCTGGAGTATCCAGTTGTAGGCAGGAACATATCAGAAACATTTCTCTTACAAGTCACATTGTGTTGACTTGGAAATTCCTCATAAAAGAGAAGTAATTTCTCAACAAAATTGTGCCAACCCATTTTCATTGTGGCATCTTCAGCTATATGACAATTCCAATTCCGTTTGGCAAAAGAAATTAGAGATGGAGAAATCTGGCAACAAATGCAGTTGTTCATTGTACTGCCTGAAGAAGAAACTGGGTTTTACCTAATAAGGCTGGATGTAGTGCTTCATTTGGCAAACTGTGATCACATGAGGAACAGTATTTGCTCAAGTGTAAAAAAATTGTTTGCAGCAAGTGTTAACAACTGCTATTTGGTTTCCACAGCACAATCCCCCATTTTAGGGAGCCACTGTCTATCCTAAGAACTTAGTAAATACTTACACATTGAGATATTTCAGACACAACCAGTGGGTACTGAAAGTATGCAGACTTCAACAAGGATGTCCTTGAAGGTGAAATTGATGATACATCATTGTTTGGAACAGGATAATTTTTGCCATAGACATCGGTCTCTCTGAGTTTTGATTCTGCAATGACCCAGCACTGCATTAATGCCTTCGACTTCTGTAGCAACTTAATGTTCAACTCAGACCCTGATTGAAAGTGGTTCATATGTACAGATATATGAATGGGTGTTACTAAACCACTGCAGCGTGTCTTCTTCTTCTTCCCAGCAGCATTTTGTAATACTTTAATTTTGGCCAGCATAGCTGAGAAGTCAAAAACTGTCTTACCTATTTTATATGAAATATTTTTATGCTCATACACCTGTCCTGTTCAACAGCTCTACCAGAAAATTGTTTTAGTGCCAAACAATCACCATGTTTGTTGTGGTGTCAGTTTGGTAATGCATTGTGATTTAAATCAAGCTTAATTGATCAGTTCCTACAGCATGTTGCAATATAGTCTCCACTATGTCATTGTGACATGTGTCAAATATGTTCTACTGTGGGAAGAAAGATATCTTCAAGAGTCTATTTCTTTTGAGTAGATCTCATGGTTCATTAACACAATGTTTCAGCCCTTGTAATTAGGCAAAACGTAAAGTAAGCCATCCTTATAGCTACTATGACATGTATTTTAAGGCATTTCCTATAACATGTTATATATTGGAGTTAAAAATTAATAATTTTTTTCTGTGCTACATTCTGTTTATTTATCTGTTGCTTTTTTCAACTTTCAAAATAGTTTATTGTATGTTGTGTTAATGTGCCATATGCAGATGCCCTGCTTTTTGCACAGAAAGAGGTTTGCAAAATTTCACATATGAATTATAGAGCAATGCTTTGTTTTTCCTTCTGTTTTCATCTTAGGAATCTTGAAAAAGGCCAAAATTAATGTTATTAAATTTTTTTGGGGCAGACGTGGCTTAATACAGACTCAGCAATGCTTATAAAGTGTCTGTATATGAATGACATAACTAGGGTTGTGGGTCTGTGCTTTTATAGACCTAATATGATACTCTGAAGAGAAGGCTTCTACCCAAAATTGTATTAGGATGTATAAATTTACTGATAAGAGTGAATCAAAGGAATATAGACTGGTGATATTTTGATGCCTTGAGAGTTTGGTTTTCATTTTAAGAAACAATATTATGATTAATATGCTTCAAGAACAAGTGAATACAAGTCCATAGTAAAGGTTTATACGGTGTCCAATATGCTGTTCTTTGGTGAGATGGAATTGCTACTGAGAATTTCTGATATTTTTCTACTTTTTTTTCAGTAGTTATTAGTCTGTGTAGATCTGGTGAAAGTAGTATTAGTGTGTGAAAGGAAAGGAGAAATTTTATATGTGAGAATTCCAGAAAGCAGATGAGTGAGTCGGAGAGTTCAGGCTGGTTTTATACAGTTGATATGTCTTGACTTCTCATGATAATTTTTATTCATCCTTAAAGGCTTTAAAACATATCTCAGAGCAGCCCCACAAATTTCTGGATATTTCTACTTGCTCCTCATTCATCCTTTTGTGTCATGAGCCCCATGAACCCAAGTATGCAGTTGGAGCTATCAAGATCCGTACAGCAGAGAGAATAAAGTGGAAGGACGTAGAGCACAATTAACTCTCTCTCTACTATCTAAATGAAATTAGAGCTTTATTAATACTCTAATTTTCATTTGTTAGAGTAACTTAAAGGGGCAGGAAATTTACTACTTTGTGCATTCAGTATTGAGTCTGATCCACTGATGATCTTCATATAAAATACATAAAATTTGCCATGTAATAATGAATTTTAAAGGAAGCCTGTTTTCTATGTTGTCTCCAGCTTTCTCAGGATCTCTAGTCTTCTCAAAGTACAAGCTCTCTAGCAGCTCTCCTGTTTCTTCCAGGAGCTTTAGGAACATTTGTTAGTAGGCTTTTCAGATTGATTTTTTATAAAATAGTTAAATTCTGTTTAAGAAATGTATGAATTCAGAATTTCTGGTAGAATCTGAATTCTGGTTTTTGACCCATTTTTCAGTTCCAACCTAATTTATCAAAGACCATGAATACATAGTGGACAGATGACTTTTCTAGGGCCTTTGTGATTTAATTTATTCCTATTTTTGTCAGGAGATGCAGAAAGATTTTCTCTTGCACTCTCTCATCCTTGCATTTCACATGCTCCCAAACAGTGTGGCATACAAATGACTTAACGTAGGTTTTCACTTCCCCACCTACCCTGTCCTTTATAGAAACACTTAAAAATTATTTACAGCCTTCTTTTGCTGCAAACTCGACATTCAAGTTGCATCAGAGTGAATTTTAATTTTAATGTTTAAATACAAATCATGTTTTTTGTATAAACAAATGAACCTGCTGCATAAGCATTAAAATATACAATCAAATCCCAACAAACCTTTGAAACAACTTCAGGCTATTGTGGGATATCAGTAGAGACAGGGTGGGAATAATTTAGTATTCCAGTAAGGTTTTAATAAGACAACATATTTCTCAGAGAATATTGAAACAGGTAATGAAATAAAGTAGCATCTGCTTTTCCCTGTGCATTGAATTAGTTGTAAAGTAGATTTTGGTTTAAAACTGTATTAGAAGGAAAAAATTATACACACTAACATTTTTATGTTGTGTAACTAGATGTCCCACAGCTGCCCGTAACAGGACTGGCCTATGGATACCCAGTCATGAACGCCATGTTTCATGATACAATAATTTGCTTGCATAAGTACAGTCTTTGAGGGCAGTACATTAGAGAAAGGACAATGAGAGCTCAGCCATGTCTCATTTTTTTGTAGTAATAATAATTATTAAAAAGTAAATGGCCCCAAATAGTTTAATTTCAAATAGGCTTTAATTTAATTAATATGAGAGATTGATACTTCCCAAGCTTAAATTAATTTTGAGGCTCTGTAAGTAGAGATCAAGAAGGTATTAAATATCTTTTATGATATTTTGGCCATTTATAAAAACTAAGCCTAATAGCTAGCACCCAGGTATGAAATCTGACATATTCTTCACAGGAAGAGTCAAGTTGCTGCCACATCTTCAGTGACTGCCAGAAAGTTCTATGTAGCATGTAAAAGTGCACTTCAACATAAGGTAAGTAAGGAGCAAATGCACAAAGCACCTAGAGAAAGCACAAAGGGAACATACACATGCAGGGAAGGGAAGCAAGATCATGCAAAGCAGCATTCAGGGAAATCATTCAGGAAAGAGCTTTGCAGTGTTATGTGGAACAGCTAATAAGCTCCACTGAAAGATGACCAGAATTTGTGTAGGAGCACCAAAACCAGTTTGGGTGTTACTAGTAATTAATGTCTAGTGCTGGGGCCTGTTTGTTTCCTCCAATTTTTTGAACAGTCCAGTTAAAAAATGAAGAACTCAGAACTACCAGGAAATATTACATGGAAGAGAAATGGTCTGCTTTGTATTATTGCTTTATGCTAAAGTCTTTTTACCACTCTCTACAAGGAGATTTTTTTTGTCCGTTTCTTATCTTTGACTCCTCGTGTGTACCAGGATATGAAATACCTGTATAGGTGAACATAGGTGACTATTAACACAGGTATTTCGATATGTATACATATTTGAATAATACTTTTATGGAGCTAAAAGTATTATTCAGGAATCCTATTATTAAGGAATACATGTGTGTGTGTGTGTACATATATATGTGCATATGTATGGAATATATATAGAATATATATGTGTATATATATATGTGTACATATGTACCTATGCATACACACACACACACACATATATATATATATATATATATATATGTATATGTATATATACATATGCAAAAGGATAATTCCATTTTGGTCAAAAAGCTGTCCCTGCATCCTGGAAACAAATTTGTCTTTGGAAGAAAATGGCTTTATAACTGTCAAGTTCAGCTACAGAAACCATTTAAGTGTAGAAGTGAAGCAGCACTCTCTGAAAAACATCATCTAATGTTATGAAGTTTTCATTTACCACTGGTAAAGCTTGGTCTGGTAAGCAAACATCTTCATGAACATCCTGGTCCCTATTTCTGGTGCCTGCTCTGTCTTGGCTTTACCACCATTACAGATAGCATCAATGGAATATAAAATAATAGTATATGGGCATAAAAGTGCTGAACCAAGGCAGTGTGTAAATACCTATTTCAATGAAACTGAAGACTATGTCTTGAAAGTGTGGAATATCTACCTGGTATCCATAACTCCTGCAGTGTCTCAAGAGCTTCCAAAGTTCCAGAGAGACTTTGGTGTAAGCAACATCAAAACCTTTTTCTGCTGACTCCTGCAGTGACTCTTCTCTCCTTGGCTTGAGCAGTTCAGGTGTAAATGTACCTTTTAGAAACAACGGACGAGGTAGAGCTCGGGAAGGAGGTGGGGATGAGAGGAAAGGTGTTTTTATGATTTATTTTACTTCTCATTATCCTGCTTTGATATTGTTAGTAATAAATTCAGTTAATGTCCCCAAGTTGAGTCTGTTCTGCCTATGAAGGTATTTGATGAAATCATCTCTCCTGGTCCTTAACTCATGAACTTCTCATTATATATTCTCTGCCCTGTCCACTTGTGGAGGAGTGATAGAGCAGCTTTGGTGGGTGCCTGGCACACTTTGGTAGGGAAGGATCACCTCAAGGAATTTATAAACTCAACAGGTATAGGCTAGTTCAAGGGACCTGACAGGATGTACTCATGTTGAGGGAGGAAGTTGATGTGCAGGCAGGGCCATTATCTTTGCATGGTTGTGGTGATAGGAAGAAGTTCCTCAGTGCTGGAGAAATTTTCCAGACCAGGTCTCGATCGTAAAGATCTCTTGTTAAGTTGTTTACAAAAATCATAGGATCATTAAGGTCGGAAAAGACCTGCAAGGTCAAGTCCACCCTGTGACCAAATACCACCGTGCTCACTAAATCATATTGTGAGGTGTGAGGTCTACTCATTTTCTGTATGCTTCCTGGGACTGACTCCACCAGGGGAACCTTTTCCAATGCCTAATCACTCTTTCAGTGAAGAAGTTTTTCCAAATATCCAACCTGAACGTCCCATGGCACAGCTTGATGCCATTTCCCTTTGTCCTGTTGCTAGTTACCTGGGAGAAGAGCAGAACCCCATCTCACCACAGCTCCTTTCAGGTAGTTTTAGAGAGCAATAAGGTCTCCTCTGAGCCTTGTTTTCTTCAGACTGCGAGGTATAATCACTTTGAATATTAAAAAAATCTACTTGATTTTTTTGGTGAAGAAAGCTGTTTATAAAAACCTGAATTATTGTCTGGTATTACATTTGAAGCAGCTTGTGAATAGGTAGTAATGTTGTAACAGAACAGGTAATCTTAAAGAGTAGAGCTGAAATTGTATTTATAACCTTCATTTTAGCATTACGCAACTTTTTTAGATGAGCTTGTCGTCCTCAAGATTCTCTCTATGGTACTTTGCATGCAGAAGAAAAAAATTATTAATTTTTATTAGTATTTCATCAAAGAGAAATCTGTTCTCTCTGTGTGTGATATTTTATCATAAAACAGTAAATACCATAACAGAAATCAGGGGTATAATTATGTTTTTGCTCATTATATTTATTGATTTATGCCATCTAGTGGTC
Source organism: Entomyzon cyanotis (assembly GCA_024500445.1). Taxonomy (NCBI): domain Eukaryota; kingdom Metazoa; phylum Chordata; class Aves; order Passeriformes; family Meliphagidae; genus Entomyzon; species Entomyzon cyanotis. The sequence continues at coordinate 633 of JAKEPQ010000215.1, read as the reverse complement.
TCTGTTTGCACTCAGTATCAGCTTTAGTAGCTGCGGAACTTTAAACACATTAACAGATGCTATTCTAATGTGACTTTTTCATGTTTTCTTGGTACACGATTGGATAATGGAAGATCTCACTATGATAAATAGGACAAGTTGCCTTGTTACACACTTTAAGATGGACAGAATTAAACAAACTTAAATAACAAATGTTCAAAATGTTATTACTAATTTGAACTGATGCCAGGATTTCTTTTTTCAGTGTTGCATATGTGTTTGTTCTTAGTTTCTCTGAAATTTTGACTATGAATAATGAGGTGCTGAAATAAGTAAGCTGACCAGAAAATGACTTACAATGAAATAGCACTGTGTGGAGTGTTCAAGGATTATAACATTATACAAAAAGGTATAATTACAATTTTGGGATTTGACTTTCCTGAAGAAATATTGTTGCACTGAAGGGGAAATTTATTTTTAAAAAGACTGTTGCTTTTTTTTATAGTGGAAGAAAAAATGTTTCTCTACTTTGCTGGCTAAGGAGAATTTGAACAATTCAGAAATGCTTAATCTGTAATGTTGATACTGAAATGTGAGATTGTCCAAATGCGACTGAATAACACTTTTGAAATACGCTTTTGAAATAGGCATACT
>JAKEPQ010000210.1:0-29647 GCA_024500445.1 Entomyzon cyanotis | reverse complement strand
ATAACAACTCCTTTGTCTATTTCTGAATTTTCAGTATTTTCCTTGCAGCTTGGAAATACCTTTAATTTGCTCTTTTTTAGCCACACAATAACCTTGATAGGGCTTGTTGTTTGCCCCAAGTAATTCAGATCTAATAAAAAGTCTAACTTCACACCTATGAGAGAACACTGTTTGTGCAATGTGCACTCTACAGTGCTCCCTTCATTGTACAATGTTCATATGCAATAAGGCAGCCCACAGGATCATTTCTGGGTTGACATCCATGCTTTTGTTTATAAATTCTGGGGCCTGATGCTTATCCTAGACTCTCAGTTTGTATGGGGGATGGGGAGGAGGTCATTGTGCTTCTGAAAACACTTCCAGAAACATAAAAGTGCAGTGATTTACTAAATCTTCTACTGTTTGGCTTCAAGGAATTGATTTTCAGAAGCATTCAAAGGAATTTGAAGAAATAAATCGAGGTTCTTTTGCTTCCACTGCTATGTTATTGACATGATTACACCTCCAAGGAAAAATTGTAGAGCTAGGAAAGATAAAGGCAGATAGAGTAGTAAAAGATATGGCCCCCTTTCTGTGTTGAACATTACATGAAGTTTTTACCTTAGAAAAAAAACAACTGAATGGGGATGAAATAAAATAGTATAAAAATCATGAATGGAGTATAGAATGTGATTAGAAAAGCATCATTTACCCCTTCTCATATTTCAAGAAATATATTGCTAACCTGAAAGAAATTAAGACACACTTTTTTAAACACAGTAAATGTACACTGTGAGCATTCCTGACAGAGAGTGTTGTCAGTGTCAAAAGTTTACCTGGATTCAGACTAGACCTGTTCACAGAAGTAAGCTGCACCAAAAGCTGTTAAATACGCTGGTTACCATCTTTGGTTCTGGGATTATTACTCTGTGTATCTTTAACCAGGAAGAGTTTGTCAGAGAAAAAGCATATAAACTTCTGCTTTCTTACTCTACCATCTGCCATTCAGCCCTGCTGAGACAGGATACTGGGCTGTACCCTGCTGTAAAGTCCAGCAATTCTTATGTTTCTAGTCTAAAACTTCATTTCCTTCAATTGAGCTTATTTTCTCTTTGTCTTATGCTGTTTCTATCCCTCTCTCCAGTTTTGCCCTCTATCAGGCTGTGTTCTTTGCCACCCTAACTACCTCTGCTATTCTCTACTTTCTTCAGGTCCTGTTCAGAGATTAATGTTTTGGCCTCCAGCAAATCTTTACTGTGAGACCTAGAAAAGACCTAAAAAAGATATTATCAGCTTGACAGCCATCTACATTTTCTAGTTACCAGTGATCTGGGGGTTAAAAATTAAGTAGTTCAAAGAGCAATTGAAGTATTCACTACCTGATAAAGCAGGTTTGTTAAAGGAGTTTCCAACCACTTACTAACTGTCATTACTATAATGGTAACATGCAAGAATTTTGTTGTTGCCACTATTTTATTTAAGTGCTTGTTACATTTTATGCCTTGGCTGAGCAGTGATTTTTAAAAAGTGAGGTGTTGTGACTGCAATATTGGGCACAGCGGGGCTCATGAAAAATGCCAGATGGAACAAAATTATTCTGATTTTTGATCCACAAAGAGCCTAACTGTCAGTCATGCTGGGCATCCAGCAGCTCCCATTGAAATCAGTAGCCCCAGGCCAATCCTGCAAGAACTGCTTCGTTTAGTTCACTGGATTGGCATTGCTGCAGAACCTGCCTCACACCACAGCTGAGCTTTAAGGATGTAGAGAGAGATGATAGTATCAATAAAATCAGGAGATGCAAAGAAGCCCTGGGGAAAGGCAAGAGATTGATGCCCTACTGTTCCCTCCTTTTTCTTTTGAAGCTTTTTTTGCATTTTTCATTCAAGTGCTGAGTGTCTTTCCCATTAACCACAACTCTACTCTGTCAGCTCTATTTTGATTTAGTAGGTCCTGGCAGGAAACTGATTTGGAAATATAAATTTGCATCTCAGGTCTCAGACTGAAGTGATACTTGCTGAATCTTTTCTCTATTTTGTAGCACATCCTTATGGGGGGAAAAAATCCTTGTGATCATACTTACCTGTGGTACACTGAAGGGCATGGCTATAACCAGTGGAACAGTTCCTAAAAATACACTTGGGATTCACTCTTGAAGTTTATTCATGGGATTTTTTAGTTTTCTGGTTTGGTTTGGTTTGGTTTGGTTTGGAGTGTTTTTCCAGCCAGCAGTTCATTTTATTCTGAAGCACATCAAAATTCCAAATCAAAACACACCTGAAACTGAAGTAGCAAACTTCAAACCCAAAAGTGAGATTATTTGGATGTTTGTGTCCATGTCTGGATTTAGCCCACTCTTGAGAACAGCAGAGCTGTGATGCATATTTCAAGACCAAACCTAATAATTTTATTTGAATCTTTCTCTGTATTAAAATAGTAAACCAGTTATTGATATGTTTAGAAGAGTAAGTATACATTCTCTATTGAAGGTGGTGTGCCGCTCTCTCTCTGCATGAAAATAAATTGTTTGCAGAGCAGGGGGATCCCTTCACAGGATTCACAAGCAACAGAGGATACATAAACTTTAAAGAATGAGGCTGGGATAATAAAGAAGAAGGAAACAATGAAAATAGCAAGAAAACTTTGGCTACTGCAGCTCCAGGATGAAATTCTACTTCACAGATGCACTCAAAAATATTGACAGGTGCAGATCCTTGTTAACAGAAGTGTAATCCTATGCTCACCTGTGAGCAGGGAAGGACATAAACCTGCAATTCAGTGAACAGGATGCTTTCTTTTAGTACAAGCTGGTTTGAATTCTGCCATCTACATGCGAAGACCCTTACCTGAGTTCCATCATTTCATGGAACTCCTGCAAAAGCATTAAAGTGGTAGATTACTTTTCCCACAATGTTAGAATTTAAATTGTTTACAAACATCCAGATTTAAGCTTCTGCCTTTCAGTCTGGACCACAATGCACTAGGTTTGTGATGTGAAAGTCTCCTATTTTGTGTTGTGTGCTGTCTGGAAGGTCACAAAGCTGCTTCCAGCCCAGGTGTGTGTGTGTTCTCTGTGTGCTGGACATGAGGCCATGGCGGCAGGAGGAGGCTGCCACCAAAGTCAGCAGATGGGATTGTCCCCAGAGAAAAGCAAGCACTGAAGCCAGGTGGCTGAGAATTCCCAGCTGGCCACCTGTAGCTAGGGATCGCCTGTCTGGAGAAGCCAAATTTGCTGCTTTATCCCAACGTTTTTGGAGGCTCATATGCAGCTCCACAAGAGACAAAAGGGAAAACAAGTGGGAATTAGCATGATAGCGGGCTCATATTTTGCCAGACTGTTTGCTTTATTTTTCAGTGTCATAGTGATGCCTGATGGGTTTTTGTCCTTTTTCATTTTACTTTTATACTCTATATATATCCTTTTACCCTTCCCCATTCCTGTACTTTTTACTCCCTGTATCTCAACCCTACATGTTTATAACCCTTGTACCCTTGCCCTGCTCAGAATTCTTTGGAGAAGACGAAACAAACCCCACAATCTCAAGAACATGAGGCACCAACCTTGAACAGAGCCCCCATCACTGAGACATGTTTTGTAAACTAAGTTGTAACCTTTTTGGGGAGAGGTAATTTTAATAAGGAGGCAATTACTTCATTTGTTAGACTTCTTATTAGAGACTTTTAGATAAGTATGCTAGTCTAGGCTGTCCATAAATTGTATACGAGGAATATCGTCGGAGCTTGGGTCGATGTGCATCTGGGATCCTATTAAACCAAGGTAATACCCTTTTCCTATACTGCATGTCTGCGTCTCAAAATTTTTTTACCAGTGATTTAAGGCATCAGTTCTGGCGAGCCAGGCAGGAGCAGAAGGAACCCTGAGTTCTGATTTTGGACCGAGAAACACCCCGCTGTATCCCCCCCACTTGCCGGCACTACGGGAGGGAAGCGGCAGTCCAGGATTGAAAACCGGGAGTTTTCCGAAGACCCTACCGCAGAAACACAGCAGGAGAGGTAAGATCAAAGGGGTTTTTTTTATGGTTTTATGGCTAGCTAGCATCTAGAGAGATCTCCAAGGGTGGGAGCGTGGCCAGGGGGGCCATAAAAGGGGGTTTTTTTAACTACTCCGCTCCCGCAGGGGGGGGGCTGTGAAGAAAAGGGGACGCCCTTCGCTATTACTCACAGCGAGCCACATAGGGCTCACGGGGGGGCTGTGGCACAGAGGGGGCTGTGGCCCACGGGTTGGGGTGTGGGTTCAACTACCGAAGTTCGAATCCCGCCAGGGTTTCTAAGCTGAACACGCGTGGTTTTCAGGCTTGCTTTCTTTACTCTGCTGGTTTGTTCCTGTACTGATCTATAGGTTAGGAACCTTTTCCTACTGTGTCTTTCTGTTTATAAATAAGATATGGGTGGTGTGTTATCTACCAACCCAAAAATCCCGCAGGATTCCCCTCTGGGTTTGATTTTGAAAAACTGGAATCTGCTGACAGTGAGAAGCACTGCTTTACATTCCGGCGAATTAACCGATGTCGCTGTTGAGCCGCTAGCAGAGTAAGAAAACCTGGGTTCAAAAGATGGCATCCAGAAGAAAATTTTATTATTTAATTCCATCTTATATAGACTTTTCAAAGGTCACCCGGATTGGTCAGTTCGAAGCCTCCCCCTAGGCCTGATTGGCCAGGCCTGAACTGTCCGCATCCGAGAAACTGTTTTTAATAACATCCAAACTTTATCTTTGTTTATAAAACACAGGAAGAAAAGAGAAAAAGTTCCCATGGGAAAGGTCTGTGCTAGCCACAAACCAGACTCTCGCTGTGGGTGTAGCCTGTGTTAAAATTGGAGGGGGGGAGTAAATGGCCTCGGTTGAGCAGTTTAGATAATGAACTTATTACAAAGTTACTCGTAGAACTCCGAGTTCAGGGCAGGTTTAAGGAGTTAAGATATGCAAAATTGTTTTCTATATTTCTAAATCGAGAAGAAGCATATAAGCAAATGAAAGAGAACCGCTTTGAGATGGCTTTACAAAAATTAGAAAAGAAAAAAGATAGACAAAAACAGCCTCCAACAAAAGATGAGGAGATAGACATGACAGACAGATTTGGTAGCACCAGCTTTACGCAGGGGGGCATCACATCATCCGCAACAGGGGCTGGTGCCCCCTCTCCTCCCCCCTCTTCCTCCTCCTCCTCCTCCTCCACCACTGCCATTCCAGCCGTCTGCCCCCCCCCCCCCCCACCTACTTGATACAGCACGGAGAACAGAGGAGGTGTGGCCTCCTCCTCCTCCACTGCCACCCTCCCCCGATCGTTCTGACGACGAGGATGAGGGCGGAGCGGGAGCAGAGCGATCCCCTCCCGCCCGCCGCCCTGAGGGCAGGAGCAGGGGCGGAGGCAAAGGTGGAGACAGGGGTGGAGGCAGGAGTGGAGACAGGGGTGGAGGCAAAGGCGGAACCAGAGCGGATTGGGACGGAGAGTGAAGCACGTCTGCCGCTGGCCCCTCCCAGATTGGGGGAAGGGGAGAGCGGCAGGCGGCACACTCTGCACCGCTCAACTAGGGCTGAGAGGGAAAAAATCCAAATCAAGTGTGAGTCAGACGAATCCAGTGTAGATGTAGATAGCTTGGAAGAGGAAGGGGAAACCAAGGCTGAAGCTGCAGCCTTAGCAGGCAGCGAACCTGCTGGGAAGAAGAGGGGAAAGATAGCCTGAGAAGCTATCGGAGCTGCCAGTCCAGTCGCAAAATATACGAGGGCTATGAGAGATGAATCAAGGAAGGAAGAACCTGCCCTGGAAGTACCTCTAAAGCAGGCTGTCGGGAATCAAGGGATGGTTTATATCAAAACTCCTTTCTCCCTCGGAGAACTCCGACAATTGAAAGAGTCAGTCGGAACATACAGAGACAATCCAGAAAAAGTAGCCATGCGGTTTGAATTAGCTATCAAGGCACAAAACCCAGATTGGAGTGACCTAAATGTAATGTTAGATGAAGTACTGGATAGTACAGAAAAGGAGATGGTTATCAAGGCTGCTGTAAATGCTGTGGAAACTCAAATTGCAGCTGGAACCATTCAAGGACCTGTTGGTAATATTTTTCCTTTGATAGATCCAGGTTGGGATCCCAATGTGCCAGAGGAAATGGCCAAATTAAAACAGTATCAAAAGTGGATAGTTATTGGACTAAAATGTGCTATTCCTAAAGCAATTAATTGGGCCAAAATATACGAAATTAAGCAAGGTCTAAATGAGACCCCCACAGATTTCCTGAACAGGCTCAAAGAGGCTGCACAGAAGTACACAAATTTGGACTTGGATTCCCCATTGCAGCAATCTCATTTAGCCTACATATTTGTAGGCCAATCTACACCTGATATAAAGAAAAAGCTGCAAAAATTGGATGAGTATGATATAAATAAGTTGTTGAATGTGGCCTGGAAAGTATATCAAAATAGGGATTCAACAGATAAGGATACTGGTAAACCCCACTACAAGAAGAAACAGGGTCAGGAGAAAAGAAAGGGTCTGCCTCACCCTCCTCTAGCCGAGGACCAGTGTGCCATCTGCAAGAAGAAGGGACACTAGAAGAATGAGTGTCCAATGCGGGCGAAGGAGACGCCCTCATCTTCTCAGTTAGCTGTGGATGGGAATTGACGGGAACCGAAGGCATTATCCACCCCAGCGGAGCCTTCGGTTATAATTAAGCTGGAGAAAGATGATGTTGAATTTTTGGTTGATACGGGGGCAACGTATTCTGTGTTAAATACTTTAAAGGGGAAACTGAGTCAAGATACTGTAGATGTAATTGGTGCCACGGGAGTAAGTGAAACAAGGCCTTTCTTTCAACCTTTAAGATTTAAACTGGGGAAACATTGGGTGACTCATCAATTTTTATATATGCCAAATTCTCCAAAACCATTGTTGGGCAGAGATTTATTGGAAGAATTAGAGGCAGAAATTAAATTTTCCAAGGAAGAAAGAGTGAAAGTTATAATTCCTGAATCTAAATTTGTCGAAGCAGCTACTATTCTTATCCAGGAATGTTGTAGAGAAATTCCTAAAGAAGTTGAGGATGCGGTTATTCCAATAGTATGGGCCAGTGATTTTCCCGGGAAATCCAAAAGAGCTGAACCTGTGAGTATTGCACTCAAAGTGGGAGCAACACCGGTAAGGCAGAAACAATACCCTCTGAAATTAGAAAGTCGTAGGGGACTGGCACCTGTAATTGAGAAATTTCTCAAATTCGGGTTGCTAGTGGAATGTGAGTCCAAATACAACACACCCATCCTGCCAGTAAAGAAAGCTGATGGTAAGAGTTACAGGCTAGTGCAGGATTTGAGGGCAATCAACAGAATTACAGAGGACATACATTCAGTTGTACCAAATCCCTACACCTTTCTGACCACACTAACAAATGAATTAGGGTGGTTCTCAGTCTTAGATCTCAAAGATCCCTTTTTCTCTATTCCAATCTACAAAGATAGCCAGGAACTTTTTGCTTTTGAGTGGGAGAATCCTGAGACAGGAAGAAAGACTCAACTCACCTGGACAGTGCTACCCCAAGGGTTCAAGAACAGCCCAACAATATTTGGACACCAGCTATCAAAGGAACTGGAGGACTGGAAAAAACAAGAATCAAAAGAAGAAATCCTTCAATATGTTGATGACATCCTGATCGCAGCAAAAACACGAGATGACTGCATCCAACTCACTGTAAGTCTTTTGAATTTTTTGGGCATGGGTGGATACCGAGTCTCAAAGGAAAAGGCACAGGTTGCCAAAGAAACTGTAGTATACCTGGGGCTGGAAATCTTCCGTGGTCATCGACAACTTAGCAGAGAATGGAAAGAAGCTATCTGTCGGCTTCCAGAGCCCCACACGGTGAGAAAGATGCAAGCTTTCCTCGGCATGGTAAGTTAGTGTCGACTTTGAGTGGCAAGGTATGGAATACTAGTAAAGCCTCTGTATGAAACCCTTAAGACAGCTGAAAAGGGAACCATTAACTGGACAGAGAAAGCAAAAGCTGCCTTTAAACAATTAAAACATTCCTTGATGTCTGCTCCAGCTTTAGGGCTGCCAGATTTAACAAAGCCCTTCAAACTATTTACATACAAGTGGCAGAATGTAGCTCTTGGGGTGCTAGCACAATATCTTGGGGATCAGCGAAGAGCTGTGGCCTATTTTTCAAAACAGCTAGACAATGTTAGCCAAGGATGGCCAGAGTGTCTGAAAGCCATGGCAGCAACTGTCATCCTAATCCAGAAAGCTCGGAAATTCACCCTTAGGCAGCACATTGTCGTGTATGTACCCCATGCCGTGATTTCTGTGCTGGAGCAAAAGGGGGAACACTGGTTATCCCCTAGCAGAATGCTTAAATACCAAGCTATATTGTTAGAACAGGACGATGCCACTCTAAAAACATCTGTTGTAAACCCCGCAATGTTTTTGTCATCCACACTGCTTGATAACGTGCTTGAGCATGACTGTTTGCAGACAATAGAAGAAACCTACTCCAGTAGACCAGACCTGAAGGATGTGCCTCTGGAGAACCCAGATTGGGAACTTTTTACTGATGGGAGTGACTATCGGCAAGAGAGAACTCACACACAACTTAATACGAGTCATAAAGCAAGCTCCATTTTATTTCACCAAACGAGAAACATATATACTGTTACAGATGTTTCTAATTATAACTACACACGTATCTGCAGTTTGTTCTCACATAATCAGGGATTTTCTTGATGACTCCCCTATTCTTTTCTCATAACATTCTTAACTCCCTAATCTTTCTCATGACATTCTTCTCACAGCTTAGAAGCACAGCTGTGTTCCCAGGTTTTAGCTTCTCATGACACTTGTTAGGATTTTTACTGAGGCCTGAGTATGCTGAGGCTATGTTCAGGCCTGCCCAACTAACACAAGTTTTGCTGGAAAACTGCATTTTCCAACAATTCCCCCATTTTGTTTATGAGAACAGACGTTGTCTGTTATCAGATTAATTTGTTTTGCTATAAGTAATTTTTATTACTACAATTATTGTAAATTTACTTAAGGAAATATCGCTAGTTATTTAGTTATGTTGCCACGGTTCAGGAACTGCCATTGCTGAAAACATTCACTTCACAGGCAAAGTTTGGAGAACTTTTCCCAGGTAAGGACTCCAAGTTTACCTGGAAGAAGGTTTAGCTTTTATAAACTCAATTTGGCAAGTTAAAATTACTTGATCACATTTTGGTGCAGAACACTTGGGACTCATGGCATATTCCCCAGCTAGTTAGGACTGAGGCTTGGCCAGAGCCTAGGCCCTAAATAGGAGGGTTTTCTTAGAACATCTTATAAACAAGCTTTGATTAATATCAATAAGGGGAGTGTCTTAACATGTTACTATTTTTGTAGATAACTATATAAGGTGAGGTGAAATATTTGAAAACAGTTGACATTATCATTTAACTTTAACTAAAGAAGATAAAACTGCAAAGGCTTTTGTGAATAATATAAACTAACAAATTTAAAACTTAAAATTAATATTACCGAAAATGAATAAAGCTTAATCTTAACAAATTGGATTTAAAACTAACAAATAGGACTTAACTATAATGGAATTTAAAATTGATATCACTTTAACAAAACTTAACTCTAACAGAATTTAAAACTTAACAGAATTTAAAATTCCATGCAATTTGCCATACTTCTATTATTTCAATCTTGCTTAGCTTTTGTCTTAAGTAAACTTACCAAGGCATTATTTAAATCTAACTTTAATGACACTTATCAGGTAGCTTAAACTATTCAGTATAACTTTTACTCATAGGTTTCATTCACACATCAAAACTCTCAAGAAATCAAAACCACACTCTCAGCAGGCCTGCAATATTCACACATACACACAAACACTGTCTTAAGCAACACTTTAGCAAAATTCAGCTTTTGTTCAGGCTTTAGCAATCAAGGTGTTATTTTTTATCAGGATAATATATTGTTAGAATGCTTTTTCATTTGTGAAGAGCTGGAAACAAGTACAAACTATAACTTGTTTGCACTAAACAACAGGGCACTCTGAAAACACATTCACAAATTGCTTTGCATCACTTTCAGCAATGGTCTCAATCTCGGTGTTGGTTTCAGCGAACAGAAGGTGCATCTTTGTTTGGTGTTGTTGGTTGGCTTCAGGCTGGTGCTGTTGTTTGTGTGCGGCAGCTGGAGGGAAACGCTGACACTCGGCAATGGGCGTTCCACCCGGCAAAGCGAATAATTAGAGGTCTTGGGGAGAACAGCTGGAGAACGTGTTCAAAGATCTGTATTTGCAGCTAGAGAGCAAAAGGGAAGAACTCCTGAAAGTTCTCCACGACTACGAGGAGAAACAACTCTATTAGATTGATTTTTAAGGCTTTGAACAGGACCCCTTGGGAAGGGAACGGAACAGGAGAAAGCGAAGGGGGGCAAAGGCGGCAGAATTGCTCCAGGCCTCCACTCGGCTCTGCGCATCTCCGATTTTGGTATCAGACTGCTGTTTCTGCTGGCAACACTGTTGGTTAGTTCTGGTTCGCTGCTGAAGCTGTCAATCATTTCCTCATCCTTGGGAAGGGGTAGAGTTTAGGATCTTGCCACAGACGTAGCAGTTGGGGGCGGTGAAGGAGGCGTGGATGGCTCGTGGCTCTGCCTACCGGGGTATCCTCTGTGACTTCCGCTTTCTTTGCCATTCGACCGGAAACCACGGTTGGAGCAACTTCCGCTACAGGTCTCTCCATGCGGGATCCAGGCGGCGTGCGGCAGAGGGCAGGGGCCGTCGCTGCTGCACGGCCGCCAGTCTTGTTTTTACAAGCCTCTGTGCTGTGAGTATCCCTGTTGCAGCGGGAACACCAAACTTTCTCATTACAATTTTTTCGTATGTGTTCTTTGCTGCCACACCGATAAAAATGGGGTGACTGGTGGCTACTCCGGTGCTGTACCCATGTTACTTGAACTTTTCTTGGTATTGTATTTAGTTGTTCTGGCAAAAATTCAACAGTGGCACTTTCAAATAAAGCAGCTAAGATGTTTTTCATTGTAAAGTTGCTAAGTTCTATGATACATTGACACAAGAATGGTTTTTTCATCCAATCGGGTAACTTTGTATTTTCAACTCCTGGCAGTGGCGCGGAGCGCTCCCTTTTTGCTAGCGGTGGCAGCGAGGGAGAGCTACGATTCCCCCCCTTAGCGGGGGGGTTCCCCCGGCTGTGCGGTTGCCGAAGTCTTTTGCATGTTAAAGGCAGGACAGCAACTCTCAGGTTTTTCTCTGCTCTCTGTGGCTGCTACTTTCTCTGCTGTTGCCTTTGCAAGTTCTCGCTCTGCTGCATGTTGCTGTAAGCAGGCTATTACTTTACTCCACGGTTTGCCAAGTTTTTTTGCAGTTTTATTACCCTCTAGAAGTAAACTAGCTCCATGATTTAACCACTCCTTTACTTCGAATACTGTAACAGGATTTGTAAAAAATCCATAGGCTTGTCCCACGACAATCAGGCCAGCTAACTGCAATAGAGTGCCTTTACTGAGTCCATGCTTTTCTAAAAAGCATAACAATAAACATTGGGCTACCTCCGTCTCCATTTTGGTCCAGCTGGGTTTAAAGTACCTTGGTCGCTGCCGTCAGAGCGCACTGCTGGGGCGTCTCTCTATTTTCTGCGCTCGCCAATTGCAGCTTTTCCAAAGTAGCCCTCACGGAAGCGGGTCTTGATCGGCCCGAGCCCTCGGATCACCCCCTCCCAAACAGGGGCGATGACCTTAGCTCACCGGCACTGCTCCGGTACCTCTCCGTTCTCGCCGCTTTCTGGAACAGGGTCGTAAACTCTGCTGCCAGTGTCCATGGTCGTCGCTTCTCGGAGCAGGGTCCTAAGTCCTGCTATCTGTGTCTCCGTATCACGTCGGAGGTCACCATTTGACAATCGGCAAGAGAGAACTCACACACGACTTAATATGAGTCATAAAGCAAGCTCCATTTTATTTCACCAAACGAGAAACATATATACTGTTACAGATGTCTCTAATTATAGCTACACACGTATCTGCAGTTTGTTCTCACACAATCAGGGATTTTCTTGATGACTCCCCTATTCTTTTCTCATAACATTCTTAACTCCCTAATCTTTCTCATGACATTCTTCTCACAGCTTAGAAGCACAGCTGTGTTCCCAGGTTTTAGCTTCTCATGACACTTGTTAGGATTTTTACTGAGGCCTGAGTATGCTGAGGCTATGTTCAGGCCTGCCCAACTAACACAAGTTTTGCTGGAAAACTGCGTTTTCCAACATGGGAGCAGTTTCATACGGAACGGTAAGTGTATGACAGGCTACGCAGTGACCACCACAGATGAAGTAATTGAGGCAAAGGCCTTGCCTTCAGATGTATCATCACAGAAAGCTGAACTGATTGCACTGACCAGAGCTCTAGAACTGAGCGAGGGGAAGAAGGTAAATATATGGACTGATTCCAAATATGCATTCAGTGTTGTTTATGCCCATGGAGCTATTTGGAAGGAACGTGGCCTGCTGACTGCTCAAGGTAATGGCATTAAACATGCCAAACAAATCCTAGCACTTCTGCAGAGCATCTGGAAACCTACAGAAGTAGCTGTCATGCACTGCAAAGGTCATCAAAAGGAGAAGACAACTCCTGAAGTGGGAAATCGCTTTGCTGATGAAATGGCAAGAAAGATAGCAGAAAAAGGCATTTTTGCAATAGTGCCACAGAAAGAAGTAGATCTGACAGGGTTTGCTCCAAAATATGATCAGAGTGACCAAAAGTTCATTAAATATCTTAAGGCTGAAATTAAGGAGGGTGGGTGGGCTGTTACACCCATAGGCCAGGTTGTAGTCCCACCCCCGATCCTTCGAGAAATAGCACAAAGAGAACATGAGAGTACACACTGGAGAACAGAAAACCTTTTAAAACATCTAAAGAAAGTAGTGATAGAGAGAGGAATGACTGACATCGTGCAGTCTGTAACAAGCAAGTGTGAAACCTGCTGCAAAAACAACCCTGACACAACTAAAAGAGTAGTGTTAAGAGTGTCCAAGACAGGGCATCTCCCGGGAGATTACTGGCAAATAAATTTTGCTGAAATGCCACGGAAGGAAGGATACAAATATGTATTAGTATTGGTTGATACATTTAGTGGATGGCCTGAAGCTTATCCCTGTCGCACCAATGCAGCAAAAGAGGTAGTAAAAGCCTTACTCAATCATATAATTCCAAGGTTTGGGGTTCCCTTGGGGATGTCATCAGATAGGGGACCACATTTTATTGCAACAGTGGTCGGGGAAGTTAGCAAGATCCTGGGACTTACTTGGGACCTGCATACACCATACAGGCCCCAAGCAAGTGGCAAGGTTGAACGTATGAATGGAACCCTCAAAACCCAGATTGGTAAAATTTGTCAAGAAACATCTATGACATGGGTTCAGGCTTTGCCTATAGCCTTACTGAGGGTCCGCATACAACCAAGGCAGAGGGACAACATAAGTCCCTATGAAATTCTATATGGCAGACCATATCAAGTTCCACACATTCCAGGTGAAATTCACATGAGGGGAAAAATTGATTTACAGAAATACTTAATGGCTTTGAGTTCCACTTTGCAGAAGCTCCAGAGATTCGTTGTCCTGTCCAAGCCTATAGGATTGGACATCCCTGCCCACCCGTTTCAGCCTGGAGACTGGGTCTACATCAAGTGGTGGGACAGTGACCCCTTGCAACCCAAGTGGAAGGGACCATTCCAAGTCTTGCTGACCACCCTCACTGCTGTCAAGGTTGCTGGGAAAGGACCGTGGATCCACTATTCCAGAGTGAAGAAAGCTTCTGCTCCTGAGACCACCGAGAAAACAGAGACTGATACAAATCAAGATGATGGTTAAATTGTTCTTTACATGTATGCTGTTTTTCCAACTGGTAACCATGACTCAGGGCTCAGCCCAGGTATTGCACAATACTGTGATGCAAAATGTATCCAAAGCTCTTAATATGAGCAATTGCTGGATCTGTACTCAATTACCACCTCTAAATGGGAAGGGGAAATGGTCATTGATTAGTATTGCAATGGAAGAGGAACATACAGAAAGGTGGCAACGGATCGGGCCCAATACCGCCTTGCTGCCTCCTATACCCCTGAGCGGCCTGATGGAACGTGGGAACTATACAGTTCGCTGCGTGCTCATGAATGCTACAGGAAAGGCCGTTCTTCCACCATATTGTCATAAGACCAACTTCAGAGAAATACTTAACCCAAGATCTGTAACAAAAATGAGGTTGCTGGGATGGAGATTGGCTCTGCCTTTTGGGACGGGAGTGTATTGGATATGTGATGATAAGGCCTGGAAAATTCTACCTGTAGATAAAGACCAGGCCTGTGCCCTCGGGGCTGTAATCCCAAATATAACAATATTTGACCAAATTGAAAAACCACGCAGGAGGGGGAAAAGAACTCTTAATCCCCTCATTGAACGTCCCACAGTTTTCCATAGTATAGTGAGAGCCCTCCTTCCCTCTTATGGGATAGTTGAATTGGAAAGAGCAATCGTGAATATATTGAGTGTTATTGAAAATATTAAAAAACATACTGCTGATGCAATTATAGCTTTGCAAGAAGAAGTCCATGGCCTGTCAAGGGCAATGACGCAATACAGGATAGCTCTCAAATTCTTGCTCAGCGCTCATGAAGGGGTATGCGATATTATTAACGGCAGCTGTTGTTCCTTTGTGGACCAGGATACGAGAATCAGAGAAGATTTAGAAGAAATTTGGAAGGGAACTCAAATTCTACATGAAGTGGGTTCAAGAAATTACACCTTGAAATTTGACCAAATCTTCCATGCCCTCACTTCATGGTTGCCAGACTAGGCCTGAGTGAAAGAAACATTTATAATTATTGTAATTGTAGTTATTATTTTTGCCATAGCTAGTTGTGTAAACCGATGTTGTAAGTAGTGTAGTTTAGAGACTAAACAAGGTAAAAGCTTGTTAGTCTCCAAAAAGGGGGGAAATGATGCCTGATGGGTTTTTTGTCCTTTTTCATTTTACTTTTATACTCTCTTTATATATATCCTTTTACCCTTCCCCATTCCTGTACTTTTTACTCCCTGTATCTCAACCCTACATGTTTATAACCCTAGTACCCTTGCCCTGCTCAGAATTCTTTGGAGAAGACGAAACAAACCCCACAATCTCAAGAACATGAGGCACCAACCTTGAACAGAGCCCCCATCACTGAGACATGTTTTGTAAACTAAGTTGTAACCTTTTTGGGGGGAGGTAATTTTAATAAGGAGGCAATTACTTCATTTGTTAGACTTCTTATTAGAGACTTTTAGATAAGTATGCTAGTCTAGGCTGTCCATAAATTGTATACGAGGAATATCGTCGGAGCTTGGGTCGATGTGCATCTGGGATCCTATTAAACCAAGGTAATACCCTTTTCCTATACTGCATGTCTGCGTCTCAAAATTTTTTTACCAGTGATTTAAGGCATCAATAGAACATCATGAAAGATTTCTCCAGATGGTCAGGCCTCCCTCCAACTGTCCTTTGAAGGTGGACTGTAGGAGAATGGGATCTTCTGGCAAGTAGCTGCAACACAGGGAGCCTATACTGGAATGTTCTATCCGTCCATTTGGAGTTTTTAGCTGCCAGACTCAGACAGGCTACTTTGGGTTTGCTGGTGCCAATTTGCAGATTGGTGGCAAAATTCAGCTTATTCTTTAGCCTTCCTTACCTGGAGAAGTGGTCTGTTCAAACTGTGGTTGTCACGATGCTACTAATGAGCTTTTACTCCAGTGGGAGGCACTGAAAAGGCCTGGCTTCTTTCACCTGGCTCTAACAGGTGTGTCTACAGATGAAACACAGATGAGATGTGTGATTGCTTAAGCCAATTTACAATACTGATAGTTGGCAGTAGATAAAGAAGTGATGTGTTCAGAACTAGGCTTTGTATTATACCAGTTTGGATTTTATTTTTCTACAACAAACTAGCAATTTATGCTACCAGGCAGGGCTTTTTTTTTTTCCTTCTTTGGGGACATGATGCAGCCTTTTCACTCTGTGGGCTGTGTTCTGAACATTCAGAACCATTACTCAGGTTTTCTTCTGACTCTTAGCTAGCTGAAGTTTTCTATATATAATAACTATCCATCTTTCCAGCTGCCAGGAGTGGCTGTTGAAATAGCCAGACACAAATCCTGAAGAGAATAAACAGAGAAAAACAAGCTCTTCATTGCATGATTGGATGAGCCCTGAACTCTACACAGAGCCAAGTGAATGTGCCATCTCCTTTTTAGTGCTGTAGCTGTCCTGCTTGTGCTGACACACTGTACTCTGACTATTGCTCTGGGATGATGGCTTTTCGGGCTCTCAACACTGAATCTAGAGCTTGGAAGAGGCACTCACCAAGGAACTGGCTGCTGCCCAGCAAAGAAAGGGGGTTATTTGTCTCCATAAATGTGCACTCTATTCAGTGCTGACAATTCCCACAGTTTTATGATATGGCTCAATATTTAGCACTGGCCTAAGAGCCAAGCCTGGAACATTGTGGGAGATGTGTAGAGGTCACATGGTTATAAATATATAATGAGATGGTTTCCAATCTGGAGTACAGTGGATTGGAAACCCCACAAGGTAAAAGCAAAGTTTTCCTTGAAATTGTCCTTTTGAAAAATTCTACCACATGTTTTTTGGGGTGCGTGAGATGGTTTATGGCGGACTAAAGTTGACAATACTCATCTGTTTTCAGTGAAACTGTGGTAAAGTCAGAGCCTGCCTTGGCAGTGCCTGCAGCTCTGAGCTCTATTGTGCACTGATGCAGCACAGATTTAGCAGCACAATGTTCCTCCGTGGTGCTTTGGGCTCTCTGGCTTGGCAAATGGCTTGCACTGGCCCCATCCCACTGCGGCTGCAGCTTCTGCTCAGCACAAGCGAGGCTACTGGATGTGATGGCTTTGGGAGCAGAAAGGACACGGGGAGATGTGTCCTGCCTGCTGACCTGCTGGAGGAAGCACTGCCTCATATGAAGGGCATTCATTAACTCCTCTCCTCACCGTGCAATTCGTGCCAGGCAGATGAGAACTGGTGGATGAACAGTGGGTACTGGATATTGTGTAATAGAGTGAGCACTCCAAAACAGGCCTGTCAGCTACGCAGGGAGGGTTTCACTCTAATGAGGGGAGATGGAGGAGCTATTAACCTGCCAGCTGATTCACAGCTTTAAACCCTGTAGCATCCACAGCGATGATCTAATCTGATTTCCTGTATAATATAAACTGTGGAATTTCCCTGGCTTAACTCCCACCTCGTGCTCACCCTTGATGCCAGTGAGCACACACGCCTATTAGAGATGAGCCTGGTCGCAATTTCCACGCTTCCCAGCGGTGGCAGCTCCCCTGTGGACCAGGGCGGGAGCTGGGGATAGCCGCGGGGTCCCAGGTGGGTGTGCGGGTCCTGTCCCCGGGGCCGCGCGGTGTCGCTGCGCTGCGCTCCGCCGTGACCGCGCTGGAGAAGCGCCCGGCGGGAAGGGTTTGACCCCTATGCAGGGAACAAATGGCACGGTCCCTTTGTTAGAGCCAGGTTGTGCTCTCCGTTATCCCAGCACACTCAGAAATTGCCTCTTTGTTTGCCACCTCGTCAGGAGATTTGGATGTGGCATTTTTTGCAGTGATGTAATTTTAACTTGAAAGTCCGACTGCTTTTTCGCTGGGGTAGTATATCCATCATCCCTGTGACATTGTAAAGCATAAGACGAGCTAACAACCTGATGAGAGTGGGGAGCACAGGTTTCCATACTTAGCCCATTAATTCCCAGAAGGTTTTCCAGCTGTGAGTAGCAGTTAAATAAAATGCCTAAAAAGACATGCTATGTTTGGGGTGCTGATGATCTGGTTGCGGAGGGAGCCGGTCTCAAGGTAAAGCTCTTCCTCTGTACACTCTTTTCCTGTCAGGTTGTTCTCAATGTCATGGAGACAGGACTACTGAAAATGCAGTTTTCCCCTAATATGTCTTGTCTTGTTCCCCACACTACTGTTTTCCAGGCTGAGTTTGAGGACTGAGGCTGTTTGTCTGGGAATTTGTTGCAAAGGAGTGGGTGAAACAGCAGTTTTGAGTGATGAGCCAGTCAGCCAGATGTATTGGCTGAGCACTGCAAATGTGAGCACCAGCACACAGTGCAGGTCCAGAGGGTCTGGTGCAGCCTTGGCTGTGTTGGACAGTTGCTGCACAGATGGCTGGAGCTTGCCCAGCAAATATGATGAAGGCAGAACTACTCAGACCTACTGCATGTGCTCGAACTTCTGCATGGAAATACAGCAACTCAGAGACTCACTGGTAGCCACAGTGACAAATCAGTTTGGGGGATCACAGAGTCAGCATAGCTCAGCCCTCTGGTGATCTCTGGGCATCCTGGATATGACAGAGATTTGCAGTTACAAAGCCAGTTATACTCAAAGTACCCTCAGCACTCCTGGTTTCTGCTTTGTCTCTTGCTTCTGTACAACGTGGTGGTAGCAACTTTGTGTCCCTTTGACTTAGACTCCGCAGCCCCAGTTCAGAGCAATGTGTTTGCTTCAGTAGCTCTTAAAAAGCAAAAGGAGCAGAAAGCAAAGAAACCTGCTCTCAGCTGGGCGCAGCTATCAAGCAGCTCTCTTAGGGGGAGCAGCCCCATGTATCAGTCTGGCTCTGCCCCTGGGCTCTGTTCAAGCAGAAATCTGTGGAGGGCAAGAGTCTGTATCAGTTCCCAACCCATGGCATGAAGGGGCACTTAGTTTTCCTCTGGCTTTGGTTGCTTGGCCCCTGACTGTGCCTGTATGTAGTGTTTTAAATCTGTGTGGATCTGGGTTCCTCTTCACCATGGAAACACATAAAATGATGAGTGAGCAAAGGCTGATAATGCCAGAAATAGGGAATAGGATGCAAAGATTTTGGCCCCCATGTCCTCAGCTTGGTGGGTGCCATTCCTGTTTGATGATGTTCTTGTGGCCCATGTGAAAGGATTCAGTGTTGTAAGGTCTTGTTCTGCTCCACAGCCAGCAGGCCTGAGGCGAGTTGAGCTGAAGGGATTGTTGTGGTCACATAGGTGGTCAGTGGCAGAGATAAGAGTAGGTCTCTATCTCATCCCCAGCCTGCTGCTGTAGTTCCCACTGTGTGCTCATCTCATGGCTCTGCACAGGTGAGCACAGCTGCGACCCATACTGGGATTTCAAAACCTTCCCTCGTGTTTTTCCTGCACGAGCAAGCTGCATGAGAACCTCTTTTCCATTTTGTCTCAGCCCTATGGCTAGGAAATCATCATTTTGTTTTGCCCTTTTTAACCTCAATTTAAACTTTTGCTTGATAGAGTTGAAAAAAATAATATACATGTCACTATCATATCTAGTTTTCTGTTTATATCATTAATAGAGAGAAACTATTGAAAACAAAGCTTTTAACGGAAAAGTAAACTGTTTTAGAAACAGTTTGTTTCAGTCTGTGGCATTATATATATATGTGAATGGAAACCCAAATGCAAAATGCCCAAGGAGTTGAAATGGGAGTGCACCTCCATCACGTTTTTAAACGAAACCCATTTCTCAGCGTGCCCTGGGCCCGTCAGTAGAGTTTCAGGAGCACAAAATCTGCTCAGCAGCACTGGCGGCACCAGGAATGCTGGACGCCCGGAGCTGGGGGAGCTGCTGGCACTCGCCCCGCTCCCACCAGGGCGGGGAGGCTGTGCTGGATCTGCAGCGCGCTCTGTTCCCAAACGAAGCCCCTCGGCATCTGCGCCGGGGAAGTCACCACTTGCCATATGTCACTCTGCTCCGCATATGTTTAGTGGGCCCAACCAATGGCGCTCGCACGTTCTCCGTGCCGCTCACTGTCCCACACAAAGGCTGCCCTGTTGCTGCCGATGCTCCGCAATCTGCTCGCCTGCGGAGCTGCCACGTGCGCCGTGTCGAGCCGCATTTTGCCACGCGAGGAGCGCGGCCGGATGCTCTGCAAGCTGTCGCTCTGGGAGCCCGGGCCCGGCTGTCGTGATTTCCGCAGCCCGCGGAGCCACAAAGGAGCAGGCGGGACGTCGGCGGGGCTTTGCCCGGCTTGGCGGGGCTGCGATGCTTGGCCGGGAGCGCGCACAGCGCGCACAAACTGCGCGCTCCAGGGTCCGCAACTAATCCTTCCCATAAGGAAAACTCCCCTTAAGGAGTTTTATTTGTGTTTGCTTCGTGCATAACCAGCACAGCCCAGGCTAGGAGTCACTGGGACTTGCACAAGGGGAAGAAATGGGACACACTTCCTTAGGTTACTTGAGGCACATCCTACACAAACAGCTGATATAGGTGAGCTAAAGTAGTGGTGCAATATTTTTCCAAGACTTCTTTCAGAAAGCTGGTGTGAACTGTGATAAATAGGGATTGATTCGCTAAATTGCAACAGGAAAACAGGGCCCCCACGGGCCAAAGACCTCCTGCTGGCATAAGCAGAACTTAAGCATCCTGTTTACACAAGGCTTATACAAAACTTGCACAATCTAAAAGTAACCGGCAAGGTTTAGGGGGAAGGGCAAGCTGCGAACGTGACTACGAGCCTTCGGAAGGCAGCAGTGGACCCCCTAGTAACAGCAACAGACTATGCAGACACAGCCTTATCTCCAACAAATGACACGTAACCCGGAAAAAGGGACTACATAAAACCTCGGCACACACAAACCTCTCTGCGGTGTGTCTTAGGCAGAGTGAGGGAGCCTGCCTAGCCCGTCCAGCGCTGCTTTGACCTGTATCCACTTGCTTGAATAAATTACAAATTACTGAATTGGAATTGTCTCTGATTGACTTATTGAGACCCAGTTTATGACAAGAGGAACCCCAACAGAGCAAGGCTAAGGGCTCAAGAGCCACTGGGAGGCCACATAGGTGGTCAGGAAGGCTCTCCATGTCTCCTGCTCTAGGCCAATGTGGTTTCTCAGCTGGAGGTGGGAAGAGAACCCTCTAGCCTTGCAGTCTGTAGCACCAAGGGAATAAGTACAAGCACAACGGAGGAAATCAGCTTGAAGGTACTGGAACAGTAATAGAAAGGAAGAATTAGCCATAGGCATTAGCCATGATCTGAAGAGGAAGTTGATGAAGCAGGATAGGGTAAAGGCTGTTTCAGAGAGCTGCAGAGGACAAGGATTTTCCACCACTTCTGGTCAGACACATAAAAAGGCAGAGCCAGAGACAGTGTTGGGCAGCTGGAAATGTCTCAAAGCAAGAGGAATGAACCCAGGGGACCTGCCTGAGGAAAGAGTATAGGGTGCTCATTATGAAGAACTAATATGTATATGGCCAATAAGCTGGTAGGAAACCACTGAGAGGTGGAAAGGGAGAACATCAGATAATACCTGAAATACTGAGAGAACAGGTGCAGAGCTCTCTGTGTTTGAGTGGATGGATGGTTGCAAGTGACCGCTGCCAACGTCAGAAGTTTCTGCACAAATCAGAGTTTCTTGGGTGTGTCTGTGCATGGGAAAGCTGTGGATGCAGCAGCAGACAGATTTACAAATAAGAATGATCTGGGAGGGGGTGGAGAACTCAAGATCAGGGCTGCCCACGGGTTTCCTGTGAAGGGAGCGATGGGAGGCCAAGAGGAGCAAGGAAATAAAAGGATAACACTGTGCAGTAGTGTCTGTCAGCTCCAGCAACCACCCCCTCCTGACTAGGAGAGTGTGAGCTGCTTGCTGCTGTGTGCAGAACAGGGGAGTGGTGAGGCTGAGAGCTCTGCAGACACACTCGGGGCTGAGGAAACAAGACATCAGCCAGAGCTCGTGTTCAGCCGCGCATTGACAAGACAGACAAGTATTTCTGAGTAAGAGATGCTCACAATTACAAAAGGAGATCTCTGGGTTTGTCACCCTCGGAGCACCCAAATAACAGGCATGCCATCAGACAGTGGGGGTGGGGGTGCCCAGTTTCTTCAACAAATAGAGGAATTTTGTATAATATGTCAGCTTTTTTGTTCAAAGGTGAAATACAAAGGTGCTATTCAGCCCTTAGAAAAGTACCTGAGAAGCTGGAACTTGACTCAGAGCATGTACTGCTCAGCTCTGCTGAAAACTGGGAAGCAGCCCTGGTGTTGAGAGTGTGCACAGATCCACATAGGGGGAAAATATAAGAAATATGTAGTATAGGAAATACTAGGCATAAAGAGGCCATGCCAAGGGCCAAAAGAATAGAAACTTCTGCCAGCAAATGAATGAAAAAGCTTGATAGACCAGGAAACAACCCAAAATGTCTTTAAAGAAAACATTAATTCTTACATCCTTCCATTTAAAGACTGTATCAATCCCTGTAATAACTGGATTTATCTCTCCATATGATGATAAAGTCAGGTTTTGTGCATATATGAAGTACCAGTTTGGGATCTGAAAATCTGACAAAGTCAGCCAGGAGCCCAGAAGGCTCCACACCTTCTCCTCAGTCCTTCCACTGAAGAGGCCCAAATATTTGGGGATGCCCAAGGAAGGGATGTGGCCCAAGACAACAGCTATATCCTGAAGCATTCTGGTGTGGCTGCTGCACTGCAATCTCAGGTGCAGCACAGGCTGGCAGTGAGGCTCATCAGGCCCTGCTGTGCTCATTTCATGAGTGCAGAATGTCTCAATCCGTTTACCTGCAAGTACCAGGTATAACCAGGTTAGATAAGAGCATTACCACGATATGTAACCTTTGGACTTTGGCTTGAGGCTTCTACTTTCCCTTCTGCAGAGAATATGTCGTATTTCACTGTCTGTTTTATTTCTTTCTCCTTTATTACAGTTGTGCTCGGTACCCCACACAGATTGATTTTCCTGGAGGCACAAACAAGCAGATAGAATCTAGAGGATGTTTAAATAAAGGGAATCGTTGTAAATGGTCCTTGAATTAATAAATATATATATATAGATAAATAAGAAAGAGATATGTCGCTGTTGAGCCGCTAGCTGAGGAATGACCCAAGTTCTCAGACAAGGAAAGAGAGCAGAAGAGAGCTTTATTGTTTTGATTTCCATATATATAGAGTTTACAGAGGTCGCCCAGATTGGTCAGCCCGAGACCTCCCCCTAGGCCCAATTGGCCAAGCCCGAACTGACCTAATCCGGAGAAGTTGTTTGCAAAACATCCAAACTTTATCTTTGTTTATGAAATATAGCAAAATGTTCTCACGAGAAAGACCTGTGCTAGTCACAGAGATATATAGGACATATAGATGGTACAAACAAATCATGGCCCATCTGTTCAGTGTGCTCTGTTTATGTGTGCCCTCAATGCTAGGATATCCTGGAAAGCAATAGGCTTTTCTGGACACACTTGTGATCCCAGCTGAGATACAGGAAATTTGCTACAATATTAAGTGATTGAAAGATGGATCCCAAGATAATAAATCATGCCCAATAGGAAGAGTTTACCCTAAAGAGAATACCTAAAAGGCACTGTCTACTTTCTCAGCTAACTGAATTCAGGCTGACAGAATATGCACTTCCACTGTAGCCACTACTAATTAGCAGAACAGAAAAGAACTACCAATTTAGAGATGCTGGTGACCTGTAGGCAAAGGTGGTCACTGATTTTAAAGAGGTTTTTAACTTCCCACCTTTCTTCCCCCATCCAATCTTCCTGCCAGGCACTGACCTGCCTTGGATTTGCTGGTTGAAGAAGGTTTTGAAGGCTTCTTTAAGGTTTTCTCCATTCCCCTCTCTTGATCTGTGTTCAGAAAGAAGAGCTGTAGCATCCATCATGAATAACTATGCACAGCAACTCCTGAGGCTGCTTTGGAGATGGACTTATCCCTTCCTGCCTAATTAACAGAATATCAGGTAGGACCCTCAACACAAAGTGAGCATAATTTAGTCAGATTTTTGGACTTCTTAGTCTTCTCTAGAGCACAGTCTGAATATATAATGTAGAAATTCACCCATCAACATAAATTAGGCACCAAGGTTGAAAAGATTTGATCCACCTGAACAAAAACTACAAAAATGCCTGTCTGTTCTCCTTCCCTTTCCCACTGTCATCTGGCTCAGAAACACAGTTTGGTACTTGGGAACAGCTTGCATCTACTACCCCAGCCTATAAGTATTTTTTAGGAAGCTATCAGTATAAGCAAATGCAATACATTGCCTTTTTCATTCTCTTTCAAAGCTCTCCTCTGCACCAGCAGCATCCTCCCTGTCACTTGCAGGTGCTAAATCAATTAAACATTCAGCTCTGCTGAAAAGCAGGAAAATTGTACCAGTTACTCTTGAAGCACGGAATTGACTCCACAACTCAGATAGTTATGAAGCAGGTATGTGTTTATTCCAGCTGGGGTGGCATGGGGGGTAGTCCCTCCAAAGGCATGCACACCGTCAGCAGCACTTCACTAGGTTTATATTAGTTCACAGATTACATATGCATAAAGTTAGACAAAGCCCCTATACATATTCATTACCTATCCCTGCTTCATATTATAATGAGTTCAAAGTTCGTTTAAATATGCTCGCGCAAGCGCAGTGTCTCAGATTAATTGTGGGCGAGGGTCCCAAATGATTGATGATGGCATGATCGATAGTCTTCCTCACGATGAACTGTTCACCCTGTTCCCTTGTGCATGCTCCCTTGGTTCTTGGTCCAAGTCCAAGCCTGAGAACCAACTTGTACCAGTTCGGGGTCCAAGGGCGGGATGCTCGGTTACACTCAGTGGTTTTTCTCAATTATTTGGCTCTCTTCTCTCTATCCTCCTCGATATGAGGTAGGCACAAAATCATTAAGCGAATAATAAATTGTCTTCAGCAGGCAAATCTTAGTAAATCATTATCCAATCTCTGGCCTTCTAAATCAGTTCAAAAGTTATTATTATTATTATTATCCAGCTTCTAGTTCTTTTAAATTAATAATTTCTATTTTACCCTAAATCACTCTAACATCTTGACTTCTGCTAATTCTATTTCAGGTCAATTGCTTATTTCTCTGTATTTCTTCACTGCCAGTACAGTGAGCCATGTACTCTCCTGGCTTTGATCCAAGTTCTCTGTCACCTGGCCTGTGTGACACCCTGTGCACATAAAATGACAGAGGCTCTGCCTTTCCTAGAGACCTCTGTGAACAAACAGAAATTTAAAGTACCAATCTACTTCCAGCTGTACTTCCAGCTACTCTTGAAGGTAGGTCATTGGAAGAGACTGACCTTGATTTTAGTCACTCAGACTATCCTTGGACCCCTCCAAGATCAAGGCCAAATGCCACAGATACTGGCCCTGCAAGAGATGTTCAGTGGCTTTGCCAGTCTGGGAACACAGCTGTGCATGAGATGGTTTAAAAGCTGAGTGAGGCACCTCAATTGAATTACACAGTTCAAGGGAAACTAAAACTACTAAGCATATAGAAACCATCTGACTCTCCACAGAAAAGTTATTACTCAAAAGGGTTTTGTGCTTACCAAATAATCTGATCTCTGCTTAGTGCAAAAGGGTTTTCCTTTCTCTTTGAACTGGATTTCAATGTGTCCTTGCACGAAGAACATAATGAATTACGTGCCTACGGCAAGTGCTGTTCAAAGCACTGTCCTTTATTCCTGGAGCCATTTCCAGGGAAGGTGAAGCTGCAGTGTAAAGCACCTCTGGTTTTATCATAGATTCCCTCTGCTGCGTCACTTTTTGCTCAGGGGATGACACTTGGCTGGACAGGATTTAGCCCAAACACAAGCCGGTGGATCTCCCCTCTCTTAGCCAGGCAGGTGGGAGTTGTGCCTCTCTGGAAGACAGGCATGACAGAGGCTGTAACCTGAAGGCAGAGCACATCCCAATCCAAAGCTCCATTCCTTCACCTCCCGAATGTGTGCAAAGATGAACACCAAAGACACAGATCCCACTGTTGGTGTCAATGCTGCAGAAATGTAACTGTCCAAGTTAAACCACAAAAGCTTATGAGAACTGATATGAAAAAAGTCCTACCCTCAGGGAAGTGGGGCATTTGAAAGTGATTATCAGGCACGCAGCTCATTTTCAGTGGCTGGCAACTCACCCTGGGCATTTCTTATGCAGCCTGAACATGACCTCAGGAGCAAAATACAAAGTGTTGTTTTGTCTCTTTTTGGGGTGCCGTGCAGGAAGGGCCCCTCATGTTCACACCTTCCAAATCCCTGACTGATAGACGCAGAAAGCTTTCCAGGCCCAGTGCTGCCAGGCCACTCACTGCAGGGTGGCAGCAGCATGGGTCAGGCTCTTAGCAGCATCTCTCAGTCACGAGTGTGAGATCTCCCTCTGCCACTCCACCCTGAGCCCAGGGAAGCATCACTATTTTTCCAGCTCTGCCTTTACTGAGTAACTCAGCTAATAACATCAGATGAAGCAGTGATTTTCTGATGTTTGGCCAAGCTGTTAGCATTGGCATTCTAGCACATTTTAACAAGTACAGGCAGGTCTGGGCATTAGTCATATTTCTACAAACATGTTGGTGTTTTTTTTCTCTTTCTCTTGTCTATCTTAGCCATTTTACTGGGCTTCAAAGCCGTCAGTAGAAGTAGATGTGTGAATGTTATAAAATTATGCTGCTACATCAGGGTTTTTTTATGGCTTTGTACAAGTTTATGTCAAAAGACACCTCAGGCTTTGCATTGAGAGAAGTTACCACAAAGAATTACAGTCTGTGAAATGAGCACCCAGTCTTACCTAGATTTTAAAAATAAATACTAAATACTAATAAAATAAATACTAAAATAAAACTCTCTACCCTCATCTAATTTTGGTTCTACTATTCTACAGTCTCCAAATGGTTGCTAGTGGGGTTGGTGGTACATCTGAAAGCACAAAACTTCAATACTTTATCACATCTACACTGCTCAACAGGAATCCCTGCTATCATTAACTGCATCCTGGAGAAGGCCTCTATGGGATGTGGATCCTTCAGGAACACATATTTATTTTCCTGGGGCTCCTCTGAGCAGCAGCTCAGCCTGCAATGCTCAGCAAGGCTGTGCCACTCAAAGGCTTGCTTGAGTGAAGTTCACAGTGCAGATATTTTTATGCCTCCTAGACTTGAATGGAAGGGTGGTTCATGTCATAAATTGGGTCTCAATAAGTCAGTCAGAGACAATTCCAATTCAGTAATTTGTAATTTATTCAAGCAAGTGGATACAGGTCAAAGCAGCGCTGGACGGGCTAGGCAGGCTCCCTCGCTCTGCCTAAGACACACTGCGGAGAGGTTTGTGTGTGCCGAGGTTTTACGTAGTCCCTTTTTCCGGGTTACGTGTCATTTGTTGGAGATAAGGCTGTGTCTGCGTAGTCTGTTGCTGTTACTAGGGGGTCCGCTGTTGCCTTCCGAAGGCTCGTAGTCACATTCGCAGCTTGCCCTTCCCCCTAAACCTTGCCGGTTACTTTTAGATTGTGCAAGTTTTGTATAAGCCTTGTGTAAACAGGATGCTTAAGTTCTGCTTATGCCAGCAGGAGGTCTTTGGCCCGTGGGGGCCCTGTTTTCCTGTTGCAATTTAGCGAATCAATCCCTATCTATCACACTCTTACCTTTGTACCACTTCCAGCACTGATGTTCTTAATGGAAAGATGTTTTGTTTGCATAGAGAAAAAAATAAAAAGCTAAGCTGATGCCACAGTTCTGTCTGAGTGCTCTGCATCCCTGCAGCGCCTCACCCACAGGGAAGAGGAATTGTGGAGCCTGGTGATCAAGGAATAGCCTTTCAGAGAAGGGCGCAGTTGCAGAGAAAGATTCTGCAAAAATGGTTGGGGGAGTCTCAGATCTCAAGACACCCCTTTCTTGTTTTCATTGCTCACAGTGACTTTTTGTTAGCTGGGAGAAAGCAGGCCAGGAAAGCCAGGGAGTTTGGAGTTTGCTTGTTCCTACCCCACATCTCCCTGTTCTTTCATGCTTATCCAGAGCCTATCGCTGGTTAGTCCTGGGGCACCTCCCTCCAAACAGGAGATCCCTGGAGGAGATAGGGAGGGAGTGTGAACCCTGCTGAGACTGGTGTTGTGTCTCCCACGTTATTGCTGTTAACTCTGGAGGTGAACTGCATCGTCGTTGAGTTTCCACCCATCGTGGTGTTCTGATGATAAAGCTTAGATTAAGCCCTAGTAAAAATGTAATAGACTCATAGTAAAAGCAATGCAGATATTTCACAAAGAAGCCATCAAATTCTCTATGCTGTGGAATGCTGTGATATGTGTGCAGTGTGGTTGAATCTAGAACTTCATTGCCTGAGTTTTTCATGTGGGTTCATGTTAAGGGTTCATTGAGAAGACCCCATTCCCCCCTTCATCCCCTTCAACTAACAGAGCTGTGTCAAAAAAGAAGTGCTAAAGGGAATGGTTATATCCTGAATGCTGTTCTTGTCCTTTTTGCCAAGAAGGAACATTTACTCACTAAGAAGTTCAACATCACAGGTGAAAGGATAAGACAAGTATCTTGGGAAAAAAAATTAAATGTCTGATAACACTGCAGAGAACATATGATTTAAGCTGAAAGGAATTTTGAAAAGTCTATAAAAAGCTCCCTTATTCTTTGTTCTCTGCCAACAGAAAAAAAATGGAGAAGTATCTTTAAATATGGCTAATAAATTTACTTGCTTGGGGCAGGAGGAAAAATCAATTAGTGGTTTGTTATCCCCCTGGCAAAGTCAGCTGCTCGTGCAGCTCAGTGCCCTGTTCAAACAGAGGATAAGTTCCAAAGCTGCTGCCATACCCTGGCTGCGCTGGAGGTCCAGACAGCAGAGCAATGAAGGTGCATTGCAAGGCAAGGACTAATCCTCTCACTGACCTGCACAAGTCAGAGGAATGAAAGGGACATGTGCATATTAATGTACATATTAATCACAGCTCCTGCCCCCTTTTCTCTGATGGCCCAACCATCACCTTGGTGGGACATTGTTTTAAACAGTGTTAAGAGCTATAATGCTGTCTTGCAAGGGAGACAAGAGCTTTATGAATTTTTACAGTTTGACAGACTTTAAGATAGCTAGTTCCCCAAGACTTGGTCCCGTTCGCAAGATTCTTTGATATCTGGCCGATTTGTCTAAAAATACCATTTATTAGACACAGAACATAACAAACATACACACATAGAACAGATTGACACACATAAACACACAATGAATACATAATTGCAACACTATAATAGTTAAAAATGCAATTATGGGGTAAAACCTTGCTTGAACTATAAAAATAGTTAAAAATGCAAGAAATGCTTGTTTGAACTATAATGCAAGTTAAGAAATGCTTGCTTGAGCTAGCTGAAATGCAAGTTAAGAAAGGTACCTATAAGTTAGCCGGAATAATACAATTTAGGAAACTCAAATGATCTTACCAAATCCAATTTTGGAGCTGGAATACATTAAGACTTCCTCACTCAATCCCAGGGAAGTAACCACAGGGCTGCATCCAACCCTGGGGAGAAGACCCCACTTCACGCTCCGATGTCCATGTAGAAAGGCTTCTACCTTTCTGAGATTTCATGGTGTTTTTTATAGGAAAAGAGTATGTGGATTTGCGGTCACTCACAAATTCTTCACATTCTCTCAGTGTCTCACCTTGGCCTTCCAGGCGCCAGGACTAGATAGCTAGGATTAAGTTTATCAACTTAATCTGAGCCATTCATCTCTAGCCAGCGATCAGGGAGAGAGAGAAGGGGGGGGGGGGGAGGTCCTGCCACAAATGCCTAGGGCTCCAAAACTGTTCCCTGGGTGTGGACATC
>JAKEPQ010000201.1:0-18503 GCA_024500445.1 Entomyzon cyanotis | reverse complement strand
CTCCAGAATTCCACAAATTCATTTCCCCAACATTCCCACGTTTTCAAGCGGATTTTCCCCATTTTCCCCTATTTTTTAACAGGAATTTTTCCCAAATTCCCACCATTTTTCCCTAAATTCCCATTTTTCCCCCAGGCCGTGTCTGAACTCCCAGCTGGACGATCTGCTGTGTCCTTCCATGATTTCAGAATTCCAAAAATTCATTATTTGCTTCATTTTCCCCACGTTCAAGCGGATTTTTCCCAAATTTCCACATTTTTCAATGGGGATTTTTTCCCAAATTCCCACAATTTTTCCCAAATTCCCATTTTTCCCCCCAGGCCGTGTCTGAACTCGCAGCTGGACGACCTGCTGTGTCCCCCCCACCACCCCTGAGGGCAGGAACGACGAGAAGGCTCTGCTGGAGCAGCTGGTCTCCTTCCTGAGCGGCAAGGACGAGACCGAGCTGGCTGAGATCGACAGGGCGCTGGGCATCGACAAACTGGTGCAGGTGAGGGGGGAGTGGGGGGAAAATGGGAAAAAATAAAAAAAAAACGGGAAAAAATGGTGAAAAAATGGGGAAAAAATGGTGAAAAAACGGGAAAAAACGGTGAAAAAATGGATTAAAAATGACCAAAAATGGGGAAAAATGGGACGAG
Organism: Entomyzon cyanotis; assembly: GCA_024500445.1. Classification (NCBI taxonomy): domain Eukaryota; kingdom Metazoa; phylum Chordata; class Aves; order Passeriformes; family Meliphagidae; genus Entomyzon; species Entomyzon cyanotis. Next base: position 17,865 of record JAKEPQ010000201.1, on the reverse strand, counting down.
ACTGAGCTGGCTGAGATCGACAGGGCGCTGGGCATTGACAAACTGGTGCAGGTGAGGGAGAAATGGGGGGAAAAACGGGAAAAATGGGGAAAAATGGTGAAAAAATGGGAAAAAATGGTGAAAAAACGGGGAAAAATGGCGAAAAAATGGTGGAAAAGGGCGAAAAAATGGCGAAAAACGGCGAAAAAATGGGTAAAAATGGGAAAAAATGGTGAAAAAACGGGGAAAAATGGTGAAAAAATGAGAAAAAACGAGAAGAAACATTGAAAAAATGGATTAAAAATGACCAAAAATGGGTAAAAATGGGGTATAAAGTGAGCTGGCTGAGATGGACAGAGCGCTGGGCATTGACAAACTGGTGCAGGTGAGGGAGAAATGGGGGGAAAAAGCTGAAAAATGGGAAAAAATGGTGAAAAAATGGGAAAAAAATGGCGAAAAAACGGGAAAAAATGGCGAAAAAATGGTGAAAAACGGCGAAAAAATGGATTAAAAATGACCAAAAATGGGGAAAATGGGATGAGACTGAGCTGGCTGAGATGGACAGAGTGCTGGGGATTGATAAACTGGTGCAGGTGAGGGAGAATTGGGGGGGAAAAAGCTGAAAAATGGGAAAAAATGGTGAAAAAATGGGAAAAAATGGTGAAAAAATGAGAAAAAATGGTGAAAAAACGGGAAAAAACGGTGAAAAAATGGATTAAAAATGACCAAAAATGGGGGAAAATGGGATGAGAACGAGCTGGCTGAGATGGACAGAGCGCTGGGGATTGATAAACTGTGCAGGTGAGGGAGAACTGGGGGAAAAACAGGAAAAAATTTTAAAAAAACGGGAAAAAACAGTGAAAAAATGAGAAGAAACAGTGAAAAACGGTGAAAAAATGGATTAAAAATGATCAAAAATGGGAATAATTGGGGTAAAAAATGGGAAGCTGGCTGAGATGGACAGAGCGCTGGGGATTGATAAACTGTGCAGGTGAGGGAGAAATGGGGGAAAAACCTGAAAAATGGGAAAAAATGGTGAAGAAATGGGAAAAAATGGTGAAAAAATGAGAAGAAATGGTGAAAAAATGGATTAAAAATGACCAAAAATGGGTAAAAATGGGGTATAAAGTGAGCTGGCTGAGATGGACAGAGCGCTGGGCATCGACAAACTGGTGCAGGTGAGGGAGAAATGGGGGGAAAAACCTGAAAAATGGGGAAAAATGGTGAAAAACCGGGGAAAATGGTGAAAAAGTGGTGAAAAACGGCGAAAAAATGGCGAAAAATGGTGAAAAAACGGGAAAAAACAGGGTGAAAAGGGAGCTGGCTGAGATGGACAGAGCGCTGGGCATTGATAAACTGGTGCAGGCGAGGGAGAAATGGGGGGAAAAAGCTGAAAAATGGGGAAAAATGGTGAAAAAACGGGGCAAAGTGGTGAAAAAATGAGAAGAAACGTTGAAAAAATTGATTAAAAATGACCAAAAATGGGGAAAATGGGATGAGAACGAGCTGGCTGAGATGGACAGAGCGCTGGGCATTGACAAACTGGTGCAGGTGAGGGGGAATGGGGGGAAAATGGGAAAAATGGGGAAAAATGGTGAAAAAATGGATTAAAAATGACCAAAAATGGGTAAAAATGGGGTATAAAGTGAGCTGGCTGAGATGGACAGAGCGCTGGGCATTGACAAACTGGTGCAGGTGAGGGAGAAATGGGGGGAAAAACAGGAAAAATGGGAAAAAGAAAAAAAAGAACGGGAAAAAACGGTGAAAAAATGAGAAGAAACGTTGAAAAAATGGATTAAAAATGACCAAAAATGGGGAAAATGGGACGAGACTGAGCTGGCTGAGATGGACAGAGCGCTGGGGATCGATAAACTGGTGCAGGTGAGGGAGAATTGGGGGAAAAATGGGGAATTTGGGAAAAAATGGTGAAAAAACAGGGAAAAAATGGGGAAGAACGGTGAAAAAATGGATTAAAAATGACCAAAAATGGGAATAATTGGGGTAAAAGTTGGGGAGCTGGCTGAGATGGACAGAGTGCTGGGCATTGATAAGGTGTGCAGGTGAGGGGGAATTGGGGGAAAAATCCTGAAAAATGGGAAAAAATGGGGGAAAATGAGAAAAAATGGGGAAAAAAGGAGAAAAACGATGAAAATTGGGGGAAAAACGGCGAAAAAGTGGCAATAAAATGGCAATAAACGAGGGGAAAATGGGGAAAAATGGGTAAAGAAATAGAGGGAAAATGGGAAAAAATGTAGTAAAAAACCCAGGAAAAATTGGAAAGAAAATGGGAAAAAATTGGGTGAAAAATGGAGAATTTGGGAAAAAAGGAGGAAAAAATGGCCAAAAATGGGGAAAAAAAAGAGAAAAAATGGATTAAAGATTACCAAAAATTGGGGAAAAATGGGAAAAAATGAGGGGAAAAGGCAGAAAAAAATGGAGGAAAAAAACCAGGAAAAAATGGGGAAAAAATGGGAAAAATGGGAATAATTGGGGTATAAAGGGAGCTGGCAGAGATGGACAGGGCAGTGGGGATTGGTAAACTGGTGCAGGTGAGGGAAAAAATGGGGGGAAAAATGGGAAAAACGGGAAAAAATGGCAGAAAAAGGAGAAAAAATGGGGGGAAAAAGGGGGAAAAATGAGAAAAAATGGATTAAAAATGACCAAAAATGGGGAAAAATGGGATGAGAACGAGTTGGCTGAGATGGACAGAGCGCTGGGGATTGATAAACTGGTGCAGGTGAGGGAGAATTGGGGGGAGAAATGGGAAAAATGGGAAAAAACGGTGAAAAAATGAGGAAAAATGGTGAAAAAATGAGAAAAATGGTGGAAAAATGGATTAAAAATGACCAAAAATGGGAATAATTGGGGTGAAAAGGGAGTTGGCTGAGATGGACAGAGTGCTGGGGATTGATAAACTGTGCAGGTGAGGGGAGACTGGGGGGGAGAAATGGGGAATTTGGGAAAAAATGGTGAAAAAATGAGAAGAAACAGTGAAAAAATGGGGAAAAATGGGGAAAAAATGAGGAAAAAATGGTGAAAAAAATGGGAAAAATGGGGGGAAAATGGGGAGAAATGGGAAAAAAGGGAGCTGGCAGAGATGGACAGAGTGCTGGGGATTGATGAAGGTCAGGGGAATTGGAATTGGATTCCAAAGGGATTTTGGGATTGGATTCCAGAGGGATTTTGGGCTCCAAAGGCATTTTGGGATTGGAATCCAAAGAGATTTTAGGATTGGATTCCAGAGGGATTTTGGGCTCTGAAGGCATTTTGGAATTTGATTCCCAAGACATTTTGGGATTAAATTCCAAAGGTGTTTTGGGCTCCAAAGCAATTTTGGGATTGGATTCCAAAGAGATTTTGGGATTGGATTCTGGTGGAATTTTGGGATTGGATTCCAAAGGGATTTTTGGATCCAAAGGGATTTTGGGATTGGATTCCAGGGGGGTTTTGGGCTCCAATGGGATTTTGGGATTGGAATCCAACGAGTTTTTTGGCATTGAGCTCCAAAGGGATTTTGGGCTCCAATGGGATTTTGGGATGGGACTTGAAAGGAATTTTGGGATTGGATTCCAAAGGTGTTTTGGGATTGGATTCCAAAGGGATTTTTGGGCTCTGAAGGGATTTTGGGATTGGATTGCAAAGGAATTTCAGGATTGAATTCCAGAGGGATTTTGGGGTTGGATTCGAGAGATTTTGGGGTTTGAAGGGATTTTGGAATTTGGATTCCAAAGGGATTTTGAGATCCAAAAGGATTTTAGGATTGCATTCTGAAGAGATTTCAGGATTTGATTCCAAAGGGATTCCAGGAGGGGAATCCAAAGAGATTTTTGGGATTGAGCTCCAAAGGGATTTTGGGCTCTGAAGGGATTTTGGGATGGGAATCCAAAGAGATTTTGGGATGGAACTTGAAAGGAATTTCAGGATTAGATTCCAATGGGATTTTGGGATTGGAATCCAAAGGGATTTTGGGCTCTGAAGGAATTTCGGGATTGGAATTGAAAGGAATTTCAGGATTGGATTCTGAAGGGATTTTGCGATTGGATTTCAAAGGAATTTTGGGATCCAAAGAGATTTTTGGGATTGAGTTCCAAAGGGATTTTTGGAATTGAGCTCCAATGGGATTTCAGGATTGGATTTGCAGGGATTTTGGGTTTGGATTCCAAAGGGATTTTGGGCTCCAATGGGATTTTTGGGATGGGACTTGAAAGGAATTTCGGGATTGGATTCGGACAGAATTCCAGGATGGGAATCCAAAGAGATTTTTGGATCCAAAGGCATTTCAGGATTGGATTTGGGTGGAATTTTGGGATTGGAATCCAAAGGGATTTTGGGATTGAGCTTGAAAGGAATTTTGGGATTGGATTCCAAGGGATTTTGGGATTGGATTCCAAAGGGATTTTAAGATTGGATTCTAAAGGAATTTTGGGATTGGATTCCAATGGGATTTTGGGATGGAACTTCAAAGGAATTTTAGGATTGGATTCCAAAGGAATTTTGGCCTCTGAAAGCATTTTGGGATTGAATTCCGATGGGATTTTGGGATTGGATTTTGAAGAGATTTGGGATTGGATTTGTTTTGAATTCTAGGATGGGAATCCAAAGAGATTTTTGGATCTAAAGAGATTTTGGGATTGGATTCCAATGGAATTTTGGGATTGGATTTCAATGGGATTTTGGGATTGGATTCCAAAGGGATCCCAGGATGGGAATCCAAAGAGATTTTTGGGATTGAGCTCCAAAGGGGTTTTGGGCTCTGAAGGGATTTTGGGATTGGATTTGAAAGGAATTTTGGGATTGGATTCCAAAGGGATTTTGGGCTCTGAAGGAATTTCGGGATTGAATTCCGAAGGGATTTTGGGATTTGGATTTCAAAGGAATTTTGGGATCCAAAGAGATTTTTGGGATTGAGTTCCAAAGGGATTTTTGGAATTGAGCTCCAATGGGATTTTGGGATCGGATTCGGGTGGAATTTCGGGATTGCATTCCCAAGGGATTTTGGGCTCTGGAAGCATTTTGGGATCGAATTCCAATGGAATTTTGGGATTGGATCCATCAGGAATTCCATCTCTCACTCCCGGTTTTCCTCTCTCCCTCTCCAGGGCGGCGCTTTGGATTCTCTTCCCGAAAGATTCCAACCTCACCCGACTCCTCCCTCCCTCCTGCTGGAGCAAAACCGGGAATTTTCCCCGGGAATTTCCCTCCCACCTCCTCCTCCTCCCTCCCTCCCTCCTCCTCGGGATCCCAAATTCCCGGGAATTTCCCAGGAATGCTGCGGCAGAAAGGATCCTTCGGCTCGGCGGTTCCTCCTCCTCCTCCTCCTCCTCCCTCCCTCCTCCTCCTCCTCCTCCTCCGCGGGGAAGTTTTGGGAATTCGGTTGGAATTTCGGCTCGGCAGCCGCTGAGCCGCCCGGCGAGCGTTCCCAACCAGCTGAGGCTGCAGCTGCAGCAGAGACTGCAGGGCCAGCAGCAGGTGGGTGGGAGAAATGGGGAGAATTCCCGGAAAAAAGGGGAAAAACGGGAAAATTTGGGATAAAAAATGGAATTTCTGGGGGAGATGGGAAAAAAATGGGAAAAAACAGGGAAAAACTGGGGGAAAAGTGGGAAAGAAGCTGCAGCTGCAGCAGAGAGTGCAGGGCCAGCAGCAGGTGGGCAGAAATGGGGGAAATTCCTGGAAAAATGGGGAAAATTCCCGGAAAAATGGGAATTTCTGGTGCGAAAAATGGGGAAAAATGGGGAAAAAATGGGGGAAAATCCCTTTTGGAAAAATGGGAGAAATGGGGAAGAAGCTGCAGCTGCAGCAGAGAGTGCAGGGCCAGCAGCAGGTGGGGATTGGGAAAAATGGGGAAAATTCCTGGAAAAGTGGGGAAAATGGGAAAAATTCCCAGAAAAACGGGAATTTCTGGAGGGAAAAATGGGGAAAAAATGGAATTTCTGGGGGGAGATGGGAAAAAATGGGAAAAAACAGGGAAAAACTGGGGGAAAAGTGGGAAAGAAGCTGCAGCTGCAGCAGAGAGTGCAGGGCCAGCAGCAGGTGGGGATTGGGGAAAAATGGGGAAAATTCCAAAAAATGGGGGAAAAATGGGAATTGCTGGTGGGAAAAATGGGAAAAAACAGGAAAAATGGGAAAAATCCGGATGGGAATTGAGGGGGAAGTGGGAAAAAGCTGCAGCTGCAGCAGAGAGTGCAGGGACAGCAGCAGGTGGGCAGAAATGGGGGAAATTCCTGGAAAAATGGGGAAAATTCCCAGAAAAAATGGGGAAAATTCCCGGAAAAATGGGAATTTCTGGAGGGAAAAATGGGAAAAAACGGGGAAAAACTGGGGGAAAAATGGGGGAGAAGCTGCAGCTGCAGCATTGAGTGCAGGGCCAGCAGCAGGTGGGGATTGGGGAAAAATGGGGAAAATTCCTGGAAAAATGGGGAAAATTTTAAAAAAGGGGAAAATTCCTGGAAAAATGGGAAAATTCCTGGAAAAAGGGGAAAATTCCTGGGAAAATTCCTGGAAAAAGGGGAAAATTCCTGGAAAAATGGGAAAATTCCTGGAAAAAGGGGAAAATTCCTGGGAAAATGGGAAAATTCCTGGAAAAAGGGGAAAATTCCTGGGAAAATGGGAAAAATTCCCGGATAATTGGGAAAAATTCCCAGGAAAATGGGAATTTCTGGAGGGAAAAATGGGGGGAAAACAGGAAAAAACAGGAAAAAACTGGGGGAAAATGGGAAAAAAGCTGCAGCTGCAGCAGAGAGTGCAGGGCCAGCAGCAGGTGGGCAGAAATGGGGGAAGTTCCTGGAAAAATGGGAAAAAATGGGAAAAAATGGGAAAATTTGGGATAAAAAATGGAATTTCTGGGGGGAAATGGGAAAAAAATGGGAAAAAACAGGGAAAAACTGGGGGAAAACTGGGGGAAAAATGGGGAAAAAACTGCAGCAGAGAGTGCAGGGCCAGCAGCAGGTGGGGATTGGGGAAAATTCCTGGAAAAATGGGAAAAAATGGGAAAAATTCCCTAAAAATGGGGGAAAAATGGAGGAAAATTGGGAAAAAATAGGGGAAAAATGCAAAAAAAGGTGAAAAAAAGGAGAAAATGGCAAAAAATGTGGAAAAAATGGGGGGAAAATGGGAAAAATGGAGACAAAATGGAGGAAAAATGAGGGAAAATGGGGGGAAAATGGGGAAAAAAAGGGAAGAATGGGGGAAATTTTGAAAAAGTGGGGAAAATAATGGGAAAAAACCGGGAAAAAATGGGGGGAAATGGCAAAAAAAAGTAGGGAAAAATGGGGAAAAATAGGGGAAAAAATGCAAAAAATGGTGAAAAAATGTGGAAAAAATAGGGGGAAATTGGGAAAAAATGGGAAAAAATAGGGAAAAAGTGGAGAAAATGGGGGAAAATGTGGGGGAAAATGGCGAAAAAATGTGGGAATAAATGCGGGAAAAAATGAAAAAAGATGGGGAAAATCAGGGAAAAAGTGGGGGAAAAATGGTGGAAAAATGGGGAAAAATTAGGAAAAAACGGGGAAAAAATTGAGGAAAAAAGGTGAAAAAATGCGGAAAAAACGGAGAAAAAATGGAAAAAAGTGGGAAAAAAGTGGGGAAAAAATGGGAAAAAATGGGGAAAAAAAGAAAAAAAAAGGAAAAATGGGAAAACTCCAGGAATCGGATTTTTAACGGAATTCCCCATTTCCTAAATTCCCAAATTCCAGCTCTTGCCGCAGAACCTTCAGGCTCTGCTGTCGCAGTTCGCCGCAGGATCTGCAGTGGGAAATGTGGGAAAAACTGGGAAAAGTTGGGGAAAAAGGGGAAAAAAAGGGGAAAAATGGGGGAAAATTGGGGAAAAAATGGGGAGAAAAAAGGGGAAAATTTGGGAAAAAACGCAGAAAAAATGGGGGAAAATTGGTAAAAAATAGGGAAAAATGGTGAAAAATGGGGTAAAAATTGGGGAAATAAATTGTGAAAAAATAGAGTAAATGGGGGGAAAATGTGGGAAAAATGGTGAAAAAATGGGGGAAGATTTGGGGAAACAAATTGGGAAAAATAGAGTAAATGGGGGGAAACATGGGGAAAAAGAGAAATGGGGGAAGCATGGGGGAAATGAGGAGAAAATTGTGGAAAAATGTGACAGAAATGGCGAAAAAATGGGAAAAAATGGAAAAAAATGGGAAAAAAGTGGGAAGAAAATGGGAAAAAATGGGAAAAAAGTGGGGAAAAATAGGAAAACTCCAGGAATCGGATTTTTAACGGAATTCCCCATTTCCTAAATTCCCAAATTCCAGCTCCTGCAGCAGAACCTTCAGGCTCTGCTGTCCCAGTTTGCTGCAGGATCTGCACTGGGAAATGTGGGAAAATAGGGAAAAATGGGGAACAAATACAGGGAAAAAATAGGGAAAAATGGGGGGAAATTGGGAAAAATGAAGGAAAAACTAGAGAAAAAATGGGGAAAAAATGTGGGGAAAATGGAGAAAAACAGGGGAAAAATGAAAAAAATGTGGAAAAAAGGAGAAAATGGCAAAAAAATGTGGGGAAAATGGGAAAAAATGAGGAAAAAAGGTGAAGAAATGTGGGAAAAAATGGTGGAAAAATACGGAAAAATTGTGGGAAAATGCGCAAAAACGGGGAAAAAGGAAAAAAATGGAAAAAATTGGAAAAAAATTGGAAAAAAATGGGGAAAAAATGGGGGGGAAACGGGAAAAACCCAGGATGGGACTTTGAATGGAATTTTAACGGAATTCCCCATTTTCTAAATTCCCAAATTTCCAGCTCCTGCAGCAGAACCGCCAAGCTCTGCTGTCGCAGTTCGCCGCAGGATCTGCGGTGGGAAATGTGGGAAAAACTGGGAAAAGTTGGGGAAAAAGGAGAAAAAAGGGGAAAATCGAGAAAATGGGGAAAAAAGGGAGAAAAAATGGGGAAAAATTGGGAAAAAGTGGTGAAAAAATATGGGAAAACTGTGAAAAAATGCGCAAAAAATCGGGGAAAAAAGGAAAAAAAATTGGAAAATAATGGGAAAAAATGGGGGAAAATGGGAAAAACCTTGGATGGGAATTTGAATGGAATTTTAACGGAATTCCCCATTTTCTAAATTCCCAAATTTCCAGCTGCTGCAGCAGAACCGCCAAGCTCTGCTGTCGCAGTTCGCCGCAGGATCTGCGGTGGGAAATGTGGGAAAAACTGGGAAAAGTTGGGGAAAAATGGGGAGAAAAAAGGGGAAAATCGAGAAAATGGGGAAGAAAGGGAGAAAAAATGGGGAAAAATTGGGGAAAAATGGTGAAAAAATATGGGAAAATTGTGAAAAAATGCGCAAAAAATTGGGGAAAAAAGGAAAAAAAAGAAAAAAAATTGGAAAATAATGGGGGAAAATGGGAAAAACCTTGGATGGGAATTTGAATGGAATTTGAATGGATTTTTAATGGAATTCCCCATTCCCAAACTCCAGCTCCTGCAGCAGAACCGGCAGGCTCTGCTGTCGCAGTTCGCCGCAGGATCTGCGGTGGGAATGGCCGGGATGAGAGCAGCAATGCAGCAGCAGCTGCAGCCCCAGGTGAGTCAGAATTCCCAGGATTTGGGATCCGATTCCACTGGGAAAAATTCGGGATGGAGGTTGGCAGGTGGGCTGGAGGTTGGGAAAAAATTCCTGTTTTTTTTCCTGGGTTTTTTGGGTGGGTTTTTCCATAATTTTCCAGTTTCTTGGGAGGAAATTTTCAATTTTCTCCTATTTTTTGGTGACATTTTTCCATAATTTTCCAGCTCCTCTTCCTCCTTAATGGGAGGAAATTCCCATTTTTTTCTGGTTTTTTTTGGGTGTTTTTTCCCTAATTTTCCAATTCTTTGGGAGGAAATTTTCAATTTTTTTCCCAATTTTTGGGTGATTTTTCCATAATTTTCCAGCTCTTTTCTCAGGGAATTTTCTGGAAAATTTCCATCATTTCTCAGCTCCTCTGGAGAGAAATTCCCATTTTTTTCCAGTTTTTTTCCATGATTTTTCCATCATTTTCCATCTCCTCTTCCTCATTAATGGCAGAGAATTCCTAGATATTTTTTCCTGGTTTTTTCGAGTGATTTTTCCCTAATTTTCCAGTTTCTCAGGAGGAAATTCCCATTTTTTCTGGGATTTTTTTGGCAATTCTTCCCTAATTTTCCAGCTCCTCTTCTTCATTAATGTCAGGGAATTCCTAGTTTTTTCCCAATTTTTGGGGGATTTTTTTTTCCATAATTTTCCAGCTCCTTGGGAGGGAATTCCTGGGGGTTTTTTTTTCCTGATTTTTTTTTTTTTTTGGTGTGGTTTTTCATCCACAATAATTTGGGAATAATTTGGGAATGATTTGGGAATAATTTGGTAATAATTTCAGAATAATTCGGATATAATTTGGTAAAAATTTGGGAATGGTTTGGGAATAATTCAGGAAGAATTCAGGAAGAATTTGGGAATAATTCGGGAATAATTCGGGAATAATTCAGGAATAATCTGGGAATAATTGAGATAGTTTGAGAATGATTTGGGAATAATTCAGGAATAATTCAGGAATAATTTGGGGATAGTTTGAGAATGATTTGGGAATGATTTGGGAATAATTTGGGAATAATTCAGGAATAATCTGGGAATAATTGGGATAGTTTGAGAATGATTGATTTGGGAATAATTTGGTAAAAATTTGGGAATATTTTGGGAATAATTTGAGAATAATTTGGGAATATTTTGGGAATATTTTGGGAATAATTTGAGAATAATTTGGGAATATTTTGGGAATATTTTGGGAATAATTTGAGAATAATTTGGGAATATTTTGGGAATAATTTGAGAATAATTTGGGAATATTTTGGGAATATTTTGGGAATAATTTGAGAATAATTTGGAAATATTTTGGGAATAATTTGAGAATAATTTGGGAATATTTTGGGAATAATTTGAGAATAATTTGGGCAATATTTTGGGAATTATGTGGGAATTTTCCCACCCCACAGCCCCCATTGAATCTGCAGTCAATCCCATTCATCCCGATGGAAATCCCAACATTTCTCTCCCAAACCCAACTCCAGAATTGCAATGAGCTCCTCATAAACATCATCCACAATAACTTGGGAATAACTTGGGAATATTTTGGGAATAATCCAGGAATAATTTAGGATTTTCCCACCCCACAGCCCCATTAAACACCCAGAGATTGGTGCAGCAGGAGCTCCAAATCCTGAAATTCCTTCCGATTGAAATCCCAACATTCCTCCTGATTGAAATCCCAAAATTCCTCCTGATTGAAATCCCAACATTCCTCCTAATTGAAATCCCAGAATTCCTCCTGATTGAAATCCCAAAATTCCTCCTGATTGAAATCCCAAAATTCCTCCTGATTGAAATCCCAACATTCCTTCCGATTGAAATCCCAGAATTCCTTCCGATTGAAATCCCAAAATTCCTTCCGATTGAAATCCCAGAATTCCTCCTGATTGAAATCCCAGAATTCCTCCTGATTGAAATCCCAGAATTCCTTCCGATTGAAATCCCAAAATTGCTCCTGATTGAAATCCCAAAATTCCTCCTGATTGAAATCCCAGAATTCCTCCTGATTGAAATCCCAACATTCCTTCCGATTGAAATCCCAGAATTCCTCCTGATTGAAATCCCAAAATTCCTCCTGATTGAAATCCCAAAATTCCTCCTGATTGAAATCCCAGAATTCCTCCTGATTGAAATCCCAACATTCCTTCCGATTGAAATCCCAGAATTCCTCCTGATTGAAATCCCAACATTTCTCCACCATAACTCCCAACCCCAACTCCAGAATTGCAATGAGCTCATTGCAAACAACATCCACGATAACTTGGGAATATTTTGGGAATATTTTGGGAATATTTTGGGAATATTTCCACCCTGCAGCCCCCGCTGAACGCGCAGATGCTGGCACAGCACCAGCGGGAGCTCCAAATCCCAAAATTCCTCCTGATTGACATCCCAAAATTCCTCATCCCAACATTCCTCTCCCAACCCCAGCTCCAGGATTGCAATGAACACCTCAGGAATGATAATCCACAATAATTTGGGAATGATTTGAGAATAATTTGGGAATAATCCGGGAATTTTTCCAGCCCCACAGCACCCCCACAACACACAGCAGGAGCTCCACATCCCAATCCTTCCGGTTGAAATCCCAAAATTTCTCCATCATTCCTTGCCAAACCCAACGGTGGGACGGGAATGAGCTCATTGTGAATGACATCCATGATAACTCGGGAACATTTTGGGAATAATCTGGGAATAATCTGGGAATAATTTAGGAATAATTTGGGAATAATCTGGGAATAATCTGGAAATAATCTGGGAATAATTTGGGAAAAATTAGGGAATTTTCCTTATCCCATGGACCTCTGTGAGCACAAAGCAGGAGCTCCACATCCTGATCCTTCCAATTGAAATCCCGACATTCCTTGCCAACCCCAACTCTAGGATGGGAATTAATAACTCGGGAACGACATCCACGATAACTTGGGAATATTCTGGGAATAATTCCGTGTTTTTCCCGCCTCGCAGCCCCCGCTGAACGCGCAGACGTTGGCACAGCGCCAGCGGGAGCTCCACAGCCAAATCCCAAAATTCCTCCTGATTGCAATCCCAACATTTCTCCCCAACCCCGACTGTGGGATTGCAATGAACAATTTGGGAGTGACGTCCATGATAATCTGGGAATAATCTGGGAATATTTTGGGAATAATTCAGGAATTTTCCAGTCCCACAAGCCGTTGTTGTATGTGAAGTCCATGCAATTCCTTCCAATTAAAATCCCAACATTTCTCCACCATAACTCCCAACCCCAACTCCAGAATTGCAATGAGCTCCTCACAAACAACATCCACAATAACTCGGGAATAACTTGGGAATATTTTGGGAATATTCTGGGAATAATCTGGGTGTTTTTCCCGCCCCGCAGCCCCATTAAACACCCAGAGATTGGCACAGCAGGAGCTCCAAATCCCAAAATTCCTTCCGATTGAAATCCCAGAATTCCTCCCGATTGAAATCCCAAAATTCCTCCCGATTGAAATCCCAAAATTCCTCCACCATAACTCCCAACCCAAACTCCGGAATTGCAACGAGCTCCTCACAAACCTCATCTAAAATAACTTGGGAATACTTTGGGAATATTCTGGGAATAATTCCGTATTTCTCCCGCCCCGCAGCCCCCGTTGAACGCGCAGATGTTGGCGCAGCGGCAGCGGGAGCGCCACATCCCAAAATTCCTCCTGATTGACATCCCAATATTTCTCCCCAACCCCAACTCTGGGATTGCAATGAACAATTTGGGAGTGACGTCCATGATAATCTGGGAATATTTTGGGAATGATTTTGGAATTTTCCAGCCCCACAGCCCTCCCTAAATGCACGGTGGGAGCTCCACATCCACATTCCCGAATTCTCAATCCGCCCAATCCCAACATTCCTCCACTATACCATCCAACGTCAACTCCGGGATGGGAACGGGGAACTCGGGAATGACATCCATGATAATTCAGGAATATTTTGGGAATAATCTGGTGTTTCTCCCGCCCCGCAGCCCCCGCTGAACGCGCAGATGCTGGCGCAGCGGCAGCGGGAGCTCTACTCGCAGCAGCACCGCCAGCGGCAGCTGATGCAGCACCGCGCTCTCCTCATGCGCCAGCAGCAGCAGCAGCAACAACAACAACAGCAGAATTTCGGGAATTCCATCCCTCCTCCCTCCGGCTCCTCGGCCATCCCGGTGCCCCTGGGAGCGCCCAGGTTACCCCAGGCGCCTCCCCAGCAATTCCCCCTTCCCGCCCGGCTACGGAGCGAGCCCCGGGAACGCCGGAGCGCCGGGATTCGGGAGCGCCGAGAGCCGCGGGAACAGCCTGGGGAATCTCGGGAACCGCGGGGCGATGGCGGCGCAGTTCGGGGCCGGGATGCAGCAGGGGATGTTCCAGTATGGCGGGGCAGGTAGGGAATCCTGGGGTTGGGAAAAGTGGGAATGGTGAGGTGGGAAAGTTGGGATTTTGGGAAGGAATTTCTGGATGGGATGAGATGGAATTCCCGGATAATCCATGGTTGCCTATGGATGGCTGGGAATGGCCAAGGATGGATTTGGATCATTTTGGGAATTTCTGGATGGGATGAGATGGAATTCCCGGATAATCCATGGCTGCCCATGGATGGCTGGGAATGGCCAAGGATGGATTTGGATCATCCTGGGATTGTGGGAAATGTGGGAATGGTGAGGTGGGAAAGTTGGGATTTTGGGAAGGAGTTTCTGGATGGGATGAGATGGAATTCCCAGATAATCCATGGTTGCCTATGGATGGCTGGGAATGGCCAAGGATGGATTTGGATCGTCCTGGGATTGTGGAAAATGTGGGAATGGGATGGGATTGAAGCTCCATGGATCCCAAACTATTCTGGGATTCTGGGATCAAGGACACTGGGAATCCATCCAGAGGGATTTTGCTGGAATTCGGGGATGGCAAAGGGCAGGGAGATCCTTGCTGGAGTGCCGAGATTCCCAGGGAAGCTCCTCGATCCCAAAATTCCTTCCCAGGATGGATCCAATCTCAGGCTGGGAGAGCTGGGAATGGAGGGAATTCCCTGGGAAAGGGGAGATTGCTTGGGATTTGGGAAGGAATTCCCGGCCGGGCTGGAATTCCCGGCTATTCCTGGATCCCTGGGAATTCCCAGGATGGATTTAGATCATCCTGGGATCGGATTGGGCTTGGATGTAACTCCTCCCCGCCAACCCAACACCTGCATGGACTGGGAAAAACCGGGAATTCCGGTTTTCCCGGCCCGATCCCGGGATTCCGGCTGTTTTTTCCCAGGAATGCCGCAGCAGAGCGACGCCTCCTTCGCCCCCGCGGCTCTCAGCCCCGGCAGCCCCTTGCTGTCGCCGCCGGCGCCTCCCGCATCCGGATACCACCGGGAATCGCCGGAGCTGAAATCCTGGCAGCAGCAGGGATCCCTCGGGAATAACGGGTGAGGGGGAACGCGGGAATTGCCGGGAATTGCTGGGAATTGTCGGGAATTGTGGGTTGGAATTGCTGGGAATTGTTGGGAATTGTAAGGAATTACGGGCTGGAATTGCTGGGAATTGTGGGTTGGAATTGCTGGGAATTGCGCGTTGGAATTGTTGGGAATTGCCGGGAATTGCGGGTTGGAATTTTTGGGAATTGCGTGTTGGAATTGCTGGGAATTGCCCATGGGAATTATTGGGAATTGCCAGTTGGAATTGTTGGAATTACTGGGAATTGCCAGTTGGAATTGTTGGAATTACTGGAATTGCATGTCGGAGTTGTTGGAATTATTGGGAATTGCCCATTGGAATTATCAGGAATTGCCTGTTGGAATTACGGGAATTACTGGGAATTGCGCGTTGGAATAGTTGGAATTAGTGGGAATTGCCCATTAGAAATCCTTGGAATTGCCCATTGGAATTATTGGAATTACTGGGAATTACCCATTGGAATAACTGGAATTACTGGGAATTTCCCATTGGAATTATGGGAATTACTGGGAATTATTGGGATTTGCATGTTGGAATTGTGGGAATTATTGGAAGTTGGATATTGGAATTACTGGGAATTGCTAGTTGGAGTTGTTGGAATTATTGGGAATTTCTGGGAATTGGATGTTGGAATCATTGGAATTACTGGGAATTGCCATTGGAATTATTGGGAATTGCCTTTCGGAATTATTGGAAATTGCCACTCAGAATTGTTGGAATTACTGGGAATTGCTAGTCGGAGTTGTTGGAATTATTGGAAATTACTAGATGGGATTATGGGAGTTATTGGGAATTTTTGGGAATTGCATGTTGGAATTGTTGGGATTATTGGGAATTACTGGATGGAATTATGGGAATTATTGGGAATTGCCAGTGGGAATTACTGGGAATTGCCTGTGGGAATTATTTGATTTATTGGGAATTACTAGATGGAATTATGGGAATTATTGTGAAGTGCCTTTTGGAAATATGGGAATTGCTGGGAATTAGTAGTTGGAGTAGTTGGAATTATTGGGAATTGCCTATCAGAATTATAGGAATTACTGGGAATTGCCAGTCAGAATTATTGGAATTACTGGGAATTGCCCATTGGAATTATGGGAATTGCCCATTGGAATTATGGGAATTGCACGTTGGAATTATTTGATTTATTGGGAATTACTAGATGGAATTGTGGGAATTACTGGGAATTGCCCATTTGAATTATGGGAATTTTTGGGAATTGCCCATTGGAATTATTGGGAATTAAAAGTTGGAATGATTGGAATTATTGGGAATTGCCCATTGGAATTATTGGAATTACTGGGAATTTCCCATTGGAATTATTGGAATTACTGGGAATTACTGGGACTTGCCCATTGGAATTATTGGGAATTGCCTGTCGGAGTTATTGGAATTATTGGGAATTGCCAGTTGGAATTATTGGAATTACTGGGAATTGCCAGTTGGAATTACTGGAATTATTGGGAATTGCCTTTCGGAATTATTTGAATTCCTGGGATTTGCCCATTGGAATTCCTGGGAATTGCCCATTGGAACTGTGGGAATTACTGGGAATTACCCGTCGGAATTACTGGAATTCTTGGGAATTGCCGGGATGAGGTCACGGGATGTGGAATTTGGGATTTGTTTTCCCGCTGATGTCATCGCCCATCCGTGACCTCATCCCGTCGGAATTCCGAAGGGTGGGATGAGGATTCAGGAAGAGCCGGAGGAGATCTTTGGGATTAAAGATTATGGGAATTACCCCAAAATTCCGGGAATTACCCCAAAAAATTCCCAGGAGAAAACTCCAATTTCTGGAAGGAAATGGGGAAAAATATTTTTGGGATATTTGCAGAAATGGGGAAAATATTTTTTGGGATATTCCTGAAAAAATGGGAAAAATATTTGTGGGATATTCTTAAAAATGCAAAAAATATTTTTGGGATATTCCTAGGAATGGAGAAAATATTTTGGGGATATTCCTGGAAGTGCAAAAAAATATTTTTGGGATATTCCCAGAAACAGAGAAAATATTTTTGGGATATTCCTGGAAATGGAGAAAATATTTTTGGGATGTTCCAAGCTCCAATTTATGGAAGAAAATGGGAAAAAAATTTTGGGATATTCTTGGAAATGGGAAAAATATTTTCGGGATGTTCTTGAAAAAATGGGAAAAATTATTTTGGGATGATTCCCTGAAAAATGGGAAAAATCTCTTTTGGGATGTTCCCAGCTCCCAGTTGATGGCAAAGGGCAGGGAGATCCTTGCTGGAGTGCCGAGATTCCCAGGGAAGCTCCTCGATCCCGAAATTCCTTCCCAGGATGGATCCAATCTCAGGCTGGGAGAGCTGGGAATGGAGGGAATTCCCTGGGAAAGGGGAGATTGCTTGGGATTTGGGAAGGGATTCCCAGCTGGGCTGGAATTCCCGGATATTCCATGGTTGTGCCTGGATGGCTGAGAATTCCCAGGATGGATTTGGATCATCCTGGACTCCTGGAATGTGTCGGGATTGGAACACGATGGGAATCAAATCCCATAAATCAATCCCAACCCATCCGGGATGTAATCCAACCTCCCTCCCACCCAACCCGGCGGGAATTCTGGGATTTCGGGAATTCCCAACCCCTGGGATAACAGGACTCCCGGTTTTCCAGCGTGTTCAGCGGGGCGCCGGGCGGGATGTACAACAACAATGAGCATCACGGTGTCCATGGCCGGCGGAACCTCGGGGGTGCAGAACATCAACCCCATGGCGGCGCAGATCCCGATCAATCCCATTCCCATCCCCGGAGTCAGCCCCATGTGCTCGGAGCAGGTGGGTGAATCCCGAGGGAATGGTGGGATTGGGATAGGATTGGGAATGGAATGGGACTGAAATGGGATTGGGATTGGGGTGGGAATGGATTGGGATTGGGAATGGAA
>JAKEPQ010000200.1:0-18421 GCA_024500445.1 Entomyzon cyanotis | reverse complement strand
TTTTTTCTGGTTTTTCCCCAAAATTTCCCCATTATTCCCAGTTTTTTCCAGGTTTTTCCCCCAGTTGTTCTCCATTTTTCCCCAAGTTTTTTCCCCCATTTTTCCAATTTTTCCCCAATTTTTCCTCCCCTTTTCCCCCCCAGTTTTTCCCATTTTTTCCCTCTTTTTTTTCCTTTTTCCCCACAAAATTTCCCCATTTTTCCCCAATTTTTTCCCATTTTTTCAATTTTTTCTCTTTTTTCCCCCCGATTTTTTCCCACTTTTTTCTCCATTTCCCCCCATTTTTTCCCCCATTTTTCCCCATTTTCCCCCAATTTTTTCCCATTTTTCATCCCATTTTTCTCTCCAATTTTCCTCCCATTTTTTTTTCCTTTTTCCCCAAAAATTTCCCCATTTTTCCCCAATTTCCCCCCATTTTTTCCAAATTTTTCTGGTTTTTCCCCCCAATTTTTTCCCCTTTTTCACCCCAATTTTCCCCCCATTTTTTCGCATTTCCCCCCAATTTCTCCCCATTTCCCCCCAAATTTTCCATTTTTTTCCATTTCCCCCCCAATTTTTCCCCCCTTCTTCCTATTTTCCCCCCAATTTTTCCCCCATTTTTTTCCCATTTTTTCCTTTTTCCCCCATTTTTCTCCCCATTTTTCCCCATTTTTCCCCCATTTTTCCCCCAATTTCCCCAATTTTCCCCTTTTTCCCCATTTTTTCTCCCCATTCCCAGCTGAATTTTCCCTGCATTTTCCAGCAGGAATTTTTTCCTATTTTCCCATTCTTTTCCCCATTTTTCCCCAGGCAATTTTCCAGAATTCCAAAAATTCACTCCCACCTTCATTTTTCCCATTATTCCCACATTTTCAAGCAGATTTTTCTGGAATTTGCATATTTTTCCATCGGGATTTTTCCTATTTTTCCCATTTTTCCCACAATTTTTCCCATTTTTCCATAGTCAATGTCTGAATTCCCACCTGGATGATTTCCTGTCTTCCCCACAACTCCAGAATTCCAAAAATTCACTCCCAACTTCATTTTCCCACATTTTCAACCGGATTTTTCCCAAATTTTTGTGTTTTAAAATGGGATTTTTTCCCCAAATTTCTGTATTTTTCACCTGGATTGTTTCCCAAATTCCCACAATTTTTCCCAAATTCCCATTTTTTTCCATAGGCAGTGTCTGAATTCCTACCTGGCTGATCTCCTCTGTCCCCCATGATTCCAGAATTCCAAAAATTCACTCCTGACTGCATTTTCCCCAAATTTCCACGTTTTCAAGCGGATTTTTCCCAAATTCCCACATTTTTCAATGGGGATTTCTCCCAAACTCCCACAATTTTCCCCAAATTCCCACAATTTTCCCCAAATTCCCACAATTTTTCCCATTTCCCCCAGGCCATGTCTGAACTCCCACCTGGCTGATCCCCTCTGTCCTCCCATGATTCCAGAATTCCAAAATTGCGTTTTCCCATAAATCCGACATTTTTCAAGCGGATTTTCCCCAAATTTTCGTGTTTTCCAACCGGATTTTTTCCCAAATTCCCACTTTTTAATGGGAATTTTCCCCATTATTTTCCCACAATTTTTAACTGGAATTTTCCCCATTTTTCCATAGTCAATGTCTGAATTCCCAACTGGACAATCTCCTCTGTCCTCCAACAATTCCAGAATTCCAAAATTGCGTTTTCCAATAATTCCGACATTTTCAAGCGGATTTTTCCCAAATTTCCACATTTTTTTAACCGGATTTTTTCTCAAATTCCCAGAATTTTTCCCAAATTCCCATTTTTTCTCCCCAGGCCATGTCTGAACTCCCAGCTGGACGACCTGCTGTGTCCTCCACAACTCCAGAATTCCAAAAATTCACTCCCAGCTTCATTTTTCCCACGTTTTCAAGCGGATTTTTCCTGAATTTCTATATTTTCCAACCGGATTTTTTCCCAAATTCCCACAATTTTCCCCATTTTTCCCATTATTTTTCCCCAGACAATGTCTGAATTCCCAGCTGGATGATCTCCTCTGTCCTCCCATGACCATTTCCCCCAAACTGATGTATTTTCAAGTGGATTTTTCCCATATTTTCGTGTTTTAAAACGGGATTTTTCCCCAAATTTCTGTATTTTTCCCCCAGATTTTTTCCCAAATTCCCACAATTTTTCCCAAATTCCCATAATTTTCCCCCAGGCCATGTCTGAACTCCCAGCTGCATGATCTCCTGTGTCCTCCCACAACTCCAGAGGGCAGGAATGACCAAAATTCTCTCCCATTTTCACATTTTCAAGCAGATTTTTCCCAAATTTTTGTGTTTTAAAATGGGATTTTTTCCCAAATTCCCACATTTTTAATGGGAATTTTTCCCGCTTTTCCCATTTCTCCCCAAGCCATGTCTGAACTCCCACCTGGCTGATCTCCTCTGTCCTCCCACAACTCCAGAATTCCACAAATTCATTTCCCCAACATTCCCACGTTTTCAAGCGGATTTTCCCCATTTTCCCCTATTTTTTAACAGGAATTTTTCCCAAATTCCCACCATTTTTCCCAAATTCCCGTTTTTTCCCCCAGGCCGTGTCTGAACTCGCAGCTGGACGACCTGCTGTGTCCTTCCATGATTTCAGAATTCCAAAAATTCATTATTTGCTTCGTTTTCCCCACGTTTTCAAGCGGATTTTTCCCAAATTTCCACATTTTTCAATGGGGATTTTTTTCCCAAATTCCCACCATTTTTCCCAAATTCCCGTTTTTCCCCCAGGCCGTGTCTGAACTCGCAGCTGGACGACCTGCTGTGTCCCCCCCACCACCCCTGAGGGCAGGAACGACGAGAAGGCTCTGCTGGAGCAGCTGGTCTCCTTCCTGAGCGGCAAGGACGAGACCGAGCTGGCTGAGATCGACAGGGCGCTGGGCATCGACAAACTGGTGCAGGTGAGGGGGGAGTGGGGGGAAAATGGGAAAAAATAAAAAAAAACGGGAAAAAATGGTGAAAAAATGGGGAAAAAATGGTGAAAAAACGGGAAAAAACGGTGAAAAAATGGATTAAAAATGACCAAAAATGGGGAAAAATGGGACGAGACTGAGCTGGCTGAGATCGACAGGGCGCTGGGCATCGACAAACTGGTGCAGGTGAGGGAGAAATGGGGGGAAAAACGGGAAAAATGGGGAAAAATGGTGAAAAAATGGGAAAAAATGGTGAAAAAACGGGGAAAAATGGCGAAAAAATGGTGGAAAAGGGCGAAAAAATGGCGAAAAACGGCGAAAAATGGGTAAAAATGGGAAAAAATGGTGAAAAAACGGGGAAAAATGGTGAAAAAATGAGAAAAAACGAGAAGAAACATTGAAAAAATGGATTAAAAATGACCAAAAATGGGTAAAAATGGGGTATAAAGTGAGCTGGCTGAGATGGACAGAGCGCTGGGCATTGACAAACTGGTGCAGGTGAGGGAGAAATGGGGGGAAAAACAGGAAAAATGGGAAAAAAGAAAAAAAGAACGGGAAAAAACGGTGAAAAAATGAGAAGAAACGTTGAAAAAATGGATTAAAAATGACCAAAAATGGGGAAAATGGGACGAGACTGAGCTGGCTGAGATGGACAGAGCGCTGGGGATCGATAAACTGGTGCAGGTGAGGGAGAATTGGGGGAAAATGGGGAATTTGGGAAAAAATGGTGAAAAAACAGGGAAAAAATGGGGAAGAACGGTGAAAAAATGGATTAAAAATGACCAAAAATGGGAATAATTGGGGTAAAAGATGGGGAGCTGGCTGAGATGGACAGAGTGCTGGGCATTGATAAGGTGTGCAGGTGAGGGGGAATTGGGGGGAAAAATCCTGAAAAATGGGAAAAAATGGGGGAAAAAGGAGAAAAACGATGAAAATTGGGGGAAAAACGGCGAAAAAGTGGCAATAAAATGGCAATAAACGAGGGGAAAATGGGGAAAAATGGGTAAAGAAATAGAGGGAAAATGGGAAAAAATGTAGTAAAAAACCCAGGAAAAATTGGAAAGAAAATGGGAAAAAATTGGGTGAAAAATGGAGAATTTGGGAAAAAAGGAGGAAAAAATGGCCAAAAATGGGGAAAAAAAGAGAAAAAATGGATTAAAGATTACCAAAAATCAGGAAAAAATGGGAAAAAATGAGGGAAAAAGGCAGAAAAAAATGGAGGAAAAAACCCAGGAAAAAATGGGGAAAAAATGGGGAAAATGGGAATAATTGGGGTATAAAGGGAGCTGGCAGAGATGGACAGGGCAGTGGGGATTGATAAACTGTGCAGGTGAGGGAAAAAATGGGGGGAAAAATGGGAAAAACGGGAAAAAATGGCAGAAAAAGGAGAAAAAATGGGGGGGAAAAAGGGGGAAAAATGAGAAAAAATGGATTAAAAATGACCAAAAATGGGGAAAAATGGGATGAGAACGAGTTGGCTGAGATGGACAGAGCGCTGGGGATTGATAAACTGGTGCAGGTGAGGGAGAATTGGGGGGAGAAATGGGAAAAATGGGAAAAAACGGTGAAAAAATGAGGAAAAATGGTGAAAAAATGAGAAAAATGGTGGAAAAATGGATTAAAAATGACCAAAAATGGGAATAATTGGGGTGAAAAGGGAGTTGGCTGAGATGGACAGAGTGCTGGGCATTGATAAACTGTGCAGGTGAGGGGAGACTGGGGGGGAGAAATGGGGAATTTGGGAAAAAATGGTGAAAAAATGAGAAGAAACAGTGAAAAAATGGGGAAAAATGGGGAAAAAATGAGGAAAAAATGGTGAAAAAAATGGGAAAAATGGGGGGAAAATGGGGAGAAATGGGAAAAAAGGGAGCTGGCAGAGATGGACAGAGTGCTGGGGATTGATGAAGGTCAGGGGAATTGGAATTGGATTCCAAAGGGATTTTGGGATTGGATTCCAGAGGGATTTTGGGCTCCAAAGGCATTTTGGGATTGGAATCCAAAGAGATTTTAGGATTGGATTCCAGAGGGATTTTGGGCTCTGAAGGCATTTTGGAATTTGATTCCCAAGACATTTTGGGATTAAATTCCAAAGGTGTTTTGGGCTCCAAAGCAATTTTGGGATTGGATTCCAAAGAGATTTTGGGATTGGATTCTGGTGGAATTTTGGGATTGGATTCCAAAGGGATTTTTGGATCCAAAGGGATTTTGGGATTGGATTCCAGGGGGGTTTTGGGCTCCAATGGGATTTTGGGATTGGAATCCAACGAGTTTTTTGGCATTGAGCTCCAAAGGGATTTTGGGCTCCAATGGGATTTTGGGATGGGACTTGAAAGGAATTTTGGGATGGGACTTGAAAGGAATTTTGGGATTGGATTCCAAAGGTGTTTTGGGATTGGATTCCAAAGGGATTTTTGGGCTCTGAAGGGATTTTGGGATTGGATTGCAAAGGAATTTCAGGATTGAATTCCAGAGGGATTTTGGGGTTGGATTCGAGAGATTTTGGGGTTTGAAGGGATTTTGGAATTTGGATTCCAAAGGGATTTTGAGATCCAAAAGGATTTTAGGATTGCATTCTGAAGAGATTTCAGGATTTGATTCCAAAGGGATTCCAGGAGGGGAATCCAAAGAGATTTTTGGGATTGAGCTCCAAAGGGATTTTGGGCTCTGAAGGGATTTTGGGATGGGAATCCAAAGAGATTTTGGGATGGAACTTGAAAGGAATTTCAGGATTAGATTCCAATGGGATTTTGGGATTGGAATCCAAAGGGATTTTGGGCTCTGAAGGAATTTCGGGATTGGAATTGAAAGGAATTTCAGGATTGGATTCTGAAGGGATTTTGCGATTGGATTTCAAAGGAATTTTGGGATCCAAAGAGATTTTTGGGATTGAGTTCCAAAGGGATTTTTGGAATTGAGCTCCAATGGGATTTCAGGATTGGATTTGCAGGGATTTTGGGTTTGGATTCCAAAGGGATTTTGGGCTCCAATGGGATTTTTGGGATGGGACTTGAAAGGAATTTCGGGATTGGATTCGGACAGAATTCCAGGATGGGAATCCAAAGAGATTTTTGGATCCAAAGGCATTTCAGGATTGGATTTGGGTGGAATTTTGGGATTGGAATCCAAAGGGATTTTGGGATTGAGCTTGAAAGGAATTTTGGGATTGGATTCCAAGGGATTTTGGGATTGGATTCCAAATGGATTTTAAGATTGGATTCTAAAGGAATTTTGGGATTGGATTCCAATGGGATTTTGGGATGGAACTTCAAAGGAATTTTAGGATTGGATTCCAAAGGAATTTTGGCCTCTGAAAGCATTTTGGGATTGAATTCCGATGGGATTTTGGGATTGGATTTTGAAGAGATTTGGGATTGGATTTGTTTTGAATTCTAGGATGGGAATCCAAAGAGATTTTTGGATCTAAAGAGATTTTGGGATTGGATTCCAATGGAATTTTGGGATTGGATTTCAATGGGATTTTGGGATTGGATTCCAAAGGGATCCCAGGATGGGAATCCAAAGAGATTTTTGGGATTGAGCTCCAAAGGGGTTTTGGGCTCTGAAGGGATTTTGGGATTGGATTTGAAAGGAATTTTGGGATTGGATTCCAAAGGGATTTTGGGCTCTGAAGGAATTTCGGGATTGGAATTGAAAGGAATTTCAGGATTGAATTCCGAAGGGATTTTGGGATTTGGATTTCAAAGGAATTTTGGGATCCAAAGAGATTTTTGGGATTGAGTTCCAAAGGGATTTTTGGAATTGAGCTCCAATGGGATTTTGGGATCGGATTCGGGTGGAATTTCGGGATTGCATTCCCAAGGGATTTTGGGCTCTGGAAGCATTTTGGGATCGAATTCCAATGGAATTTTGGGATTGGATCCATCAGGAATTCCATCTCTCACTCCCGGTTTTCCTCTCTCCCTCTCCAGGGCGGCGCTTTGGATTCTCTTCCCGAAAGATTCCAACCTCACCCGACTCCTCCCTCCCTCCTGCTGGAGCAAAAACCGGGAATTTTCCCCGGGAATTTCCCTCCCACCTCCTCCTCCTCCTCCTCCTCCTCGGGATCCCAAATTCCCGGGAATTTCCCAGGAATGCTGCGGCAGAAAGGATCCTTCGGCTCGGCGGTTCCTCCTCCTCCTCCTCCTCCTCCTCCTCCTCCTCCTCCTCCTCCTCCGCGGGGAAGTTTTGGGAATTCGGTTGGAATTTCGGCTCGGCAGCCGCTGAGCCGCCCGGCGAGCGTTCCCAACCAGCTGAGGCTGCAGCTGCAGCAGAGACTGCAGGGCCAGCAGCAGGTGGGTGGGAGAAATGGGGAGAATTCCTGGAAAAATGGGGAAAACCGGGATAAAAAATGGAATTTCTGGGGGGAGATGGGAAAAAAATGGGAAAAAACAGGGAAAAACTGGGGGAAGAGTGGGAAAGAAGCTGCAGCTGCAGCAGAGAGTGCAGGGCCAGCAGCAGGTGGGGATTGGGGAAAAATGGGGAAAATTCCTGGAAAAATGGGAAAAATTCCCGGAAAAATGGGAATTTCTGGTGCGAAAAATGGGGAAAAATGGGGAAAAAATGGGGGAAAATCCCTTTTGGAAAAATGGGAGAAATGGGGAAGAAGCTGCAGCTGCAGCAGAGAGTGCAGGGCCAGCAGCAGGTGGGGATTGGGAAAAATGGGGAAAATTCCTTGAAAAGTGGGGAAAATGGGAAAAATTCCCAGAAAAACGGGAATTTCTGGAGGGAAAAATGGGGAAAAAATGGAATTTCTGGGGGAGATGGGAAAAAATGGGAAAAAACAGGGAAAAACTGGGGGAAAAGTGGGAAAGAAGCTGCAGCTGCAGCAGAGAGTGCAGGGCCAGCAGCAGGTGGGGATTGGGGAAAAATGGGGAAAATTCCAAAAAAATGGGGGAAAAATGGGAATTGCTGGTGGGAAAAATGGGAAAAAACAGGAAAAATGGGAAAAATCCGGATGGGAATTGAGGGGGAAGTGGGAAAAAAGCTGCAGCTGCAGCAGAGAGTGCAGGGACAGCAGCAGGTGGGCAGAAATGGGGGAAATTCCTGGAAAAATGGGGAAAATTCCCAGAAAAAATGGGGAAAATTCCCGGAAAAATGGGAATTTCTGGAGGGAAAAATGGGAAAAAACGGGGAAAAACTGGGGGAAAAATGGGGGAGAAGCTGCAGCTGCAGCAGAGAGTGCAGGGCCAGCAGCAGGTGGGGATTGGGGAAAAATGGGGAAAATTCCTGGAAAAATGGGGAAAATTCCCAGGAAAAATGGGGAAAATTCCCGGAAAAATGGGAATTTCTGGAGGAAAAAATGGGGAAAAAATGGAATTTCTGGGGGGAGATGGGAAAAAAATGGGAAGAACCAGGGAAAAACTGGGGGAAAAATGGGGGAGAAGCTGCAGCAGAGAGTGCAGGGCCAGCAGCAGGTGGGGATTGGGGAAAAATGGGGAAAATTCCTGGAAAAATGGGAAAAATTCCCGGAAAAATGGGAATTTCTGATGGGAAAAATGGGGAAAAAATGGGGGAAAATCCCTTTTGGAAAAATGGGAGAAATGGGGAAGAAGCTGCAGCTGCAGCAGAGAGTGCAGGGCCAGCAGCAGGTGGGGATTGGGAAAAATGGGGAAAATTCCTGGAAAAATGGGAAAATTCCCAGGAAAATGGGGAAAATTCCCGGAAAATTGGGAAAAATTCCCGCGAAAATGGGAATTTCTGGAGGGAAAAATGGGGGGAAAACAGGAAAAAACAGGAAAAAACTGGGGGAAAAATGGGAAAAAAGCTGCAGCTGCAGCAGAGAGTGCAGGGCCAGCAGCAGGTGGGCAGAAATGGGGGAAGTTCCTGGAAAAATGGGAAAAAATGGGAAAATTTGGGATAAAAAATGGAATTTCTGGGGGGAAATGGGAAAAAAATGGGAAAAAACAGGGAAAAACTGGGGGAAAACTGGGGGAAAAATGGGGAAAAAACTGCAGCAGAGAGTGCAGGGACAGCAGCAGGTGGGGATTGGGGAAAATTCCTGGAAAAATGGGAAAAAATGGGAAAAATTCCCTAAAAATGGGGAAAAAATGGAGGAAAATTGGGAAAAAATAGGGGAAAAAATGCAAAAAAAGGTGAAAAAAAGGAGAAAATGGCAAAAAATGTGGAAAAAATGGGGGGAAAATGGGAAAAATGGAGACAAAATGGAGGAAAAATGGGGGAAAATGGGGGGAAAATGGGGAAAAAAAGGGAAGAATGGGGGAAATTTTGAAAAAGTGGGGAAAATAATGGGAAAAAAAACGGGGAAAAATGGGGGGGAAATGGCAAAAAAAAGTAGGGAAAAATGGGGAAAAATAGGGGAAAAAATGCAAAAAATGGTGAAAAAATGTGGAAAAAATAGGGGGGAAATTGGGAAAAAATGGGAAAAAATAGGGAAAAAGTGGAGAAAATGGGGGAAAATGTGGGGGAAAATGGCGAAAAAATGTGGGAATAAATGCGGGAAAAAATGAAAAAAGATGGGGAAAATCAGGGAAAAAGTGGGGGAAAAATGGTGGAAAAATGGGGAAAAATTAGGAAAAAACGGGGAAAAAATTGAGGAAAAAAGGTGAAAAAATGCGGAAAAAACGGAGAAAAAATGGAAAAAAGTGGGAAAAAAGTGGGGAAAAAATGGGAAAAAATGGGGAAAAAAAGAAAAAAAAAAGGAAAAATGGGAAAACTCCAGGAATCGGATTTTTAACGGAATTCCCCATTTCCTAAATTCCCAAATTCCAGCTCTTGCCGCAGAACCTTCAGGCTCTGCTGTCGCAGTTCGCCGCAGGATCTGCAGTGGGAAATGTGGGAAAAACTGGGAAAAGTTGGGGAAAAAGGGGAAAAAAAGGGGAAAAATGGGGGAAAATTGGGGAAAAAATGGGGAGAAAAAAGGGGAAAATTTGGGAAAAAAACGCAGAAAAAATGGGGGAAAATTGGTAAAAAATAGGGAAAAATGGTGAAAAATGGGGTAAAAATTGGGGAAATAAATTGTGAAAAAATAGAGTAAATGGGGGGGAAAATGTGGGAAAAATGGTGAAAAAATGGGGGAAGATTTGGGGAAACAAATTGGGAAAAATAGAGTAAATGGGGGGGAAACATGGGGAAAAAGAGAAATGGGGGAAGCATGGGGGAAATGAGGAGAAAATTGTGGAAAAATGTGACAGAAATGGCGAAAAAATGGGAAAAAATGGAAAAAAATGGGAAAAAAGTGGGAAGAAAATGGGAAAAAATGGGAAAAAAGTGGGGAAAAATAGGAAAACTCCAGGAATCGGATTTTTAACGGAATTCCCCATTTCCTAAATTCCCAAATTCCAGCTCCTGCAGCAGAACCTTCAGGCTCTGCTGTCCCAGTTTGCTGCAGGATCTGCACTGGGAAATGTGGGAAAATTGGGAAAAATGGGGAACACATACAGGAAAAAAATAGGGAAAAATGGGGGGAAATTGGGAAAAATGAAGGAAAAACTAGAGAAAAAATGGGGAAAAAATGTGGGGAAAATGGAGAAAAACAGGGGAAAAATGAAAAAAAATGTGGAAAAAAGGAGAAAATGGCAAAAAAATGTGGGGAAAATGGGAAAAAATGGGGAAAAAAGGTGAAGAAATGTGGGAAAAAATGGTGGAAAAATACGGAAAAATTGTGGGAAAATGCGCAAAAAACGGGGAAAAAGGAAAAAAATGGAAAAAATTGGAAAAAAATTGGAAAAAAATGGGGGAAGATGGGAAAAACCCAGGAAGGGAATTTGAATGGAATTTTAACGGAATTCCCCATTTTCTAAATTCCCAAATTTCCAGCTCCTGCAGCAGAACCAGCAGGCTCTGCTGTCGCAGTTCGCCGCAGGATCTGCAGTGGGAAATGTGGGGAAATGGGGAAAAGCTGGGAAAAATGGGGAGAAAAAAGGGGAAAATGGGGAAAATGGGGGAAAAAGGGAGAAAAAATAGGGAAAAATTGGGAAAAAATGGTGAAAAAATCTGGGAAAATTGTGAAAAAATGCGCAAAAAATTGGGGAAAAGAGGAAAAAAAATGGAAAAAAATTGGAAAATAATGGGGAAAAATGGGGGAAAATGGGAAAAACCTTGGATGGGAATTTGAATGGAATTTTAACGGAATTCCCCATTTTCTAAATTCCCAAATTTCCAGCTCCTGCAGCAGAACCAGCAGGCTCTGCTGTCGCAGTTCGCCGCAGGATCTGCAGTGGGAAATGTGGGGAAATGGGGAAAAGCTGGGAAAAATGGGGAGAAAAAAGGGGAAAATGGGGAAAATGGGGGAAAAAGGGAGAAAAAATAGGGAAAAACTAGAGAAAAAATGGTGAAAAAATATGGGAAAATTGTGAAAAAATGCGCAAAAAATTGGGGAAAAGAGGAAAAAAAATGGAAAAAAAATTGGAAAATAATGGGGAAAAATGGGGGAAAATGGGAAAAACCTTGGATGGGAATTTGAATGGAATTTGAATGGAATTGTAATGGAATTCCCCATTCCCAAACTCCAGCTCCTGCAGCAGAACCGGCAGGCTCTGCTGTCGCAGTTCGCCGCAGGATCTGCGGTGGGAATGGCCGGGATGAGAGCAGCAATGCAGCAGCAGCTGCAGCCCCAGGTGAGTCAGAATTCCCGGGATTTGGGATCCGATTCCGCTGGGAAAAATTCGGGATGGAGGTTGGCAGGTGGGCTGGAGGTTGGGAAAAAATTCCCCGGGTTTTTCCTGGGTTTTTTGGGTGGGTTTTTCCATAATTTTCCAGTTTCTTGGGAGGAAATTTTCAATTTTCTCCTATTTTTTGGTGACATTTTTCCATAATTTTCCAGCTCCTCTTCCTCCTTAATGGGAGGAAATTCCCATTTTTTTCTGGGTTTTTTTGGGTTTTTTTTCCCTAATTTTCCAATTCTTTGGGAGGAAATTTTCAATTTTTTTCCCAATTTTTGGGTGATTTTTCCATAATTTTCCAGCTCTTTTCTCAGGGAATTTTCTGGAAAATTTCCATCATTTCTCAGCTCCTCTGGAGAGAAATTCCCATTTTTTTCCAGTTTTTTTCCATGATTTTTCCATCATTTTCCATCTCCTCTTCCTCATTAATGGCAGAGAATTCCTAGATTTTTTTTCCTGGTTTTTTCGAGTGATTTTTCCCTAATTTTCCAGTTTCTCAGGAGGAAATTCCCATTTTTTCTGGGATTTTTTTTGGCAATTCTTCCCTAATTTTCCAGCTCCTCTTCTTCATTAATGTCAGGGAATTCCTAGTTTTTTCCCAATTTTTGGGGGATTTTTTTTCCATAATTTTCCAGCTCCTTGGGAGGGAATTCCTGGGGTTTTTTTTTTCCTGATTTTTTTTTTTTTTGGTGTGGTTTTTCATCCACAATAATTTGGGAATAATTTGGGAATAATTTGGGAATAATTTGGTAATAATTTCAGAATAATTCGGATATAATTTGGTAAAAATTTGGGAATAATTTGGGAATAATTCAGGAATAATTCAGGAATAATCTGGGAATAATTGAGATAGTTTGAGAATGATTTGGGAATAATTTGGGAATAATGTGGGAATAATTTGGGAATAATTCAGGAATAATTCAGGAATAATCTGGGAATAATTTGGGAATAATTCAGGAATAATCTGGGAATAATTGGGATAGTTTGAGAATGATTGATTTGGGAATAATTTGGTAAAAATTTGGGAATATTTTGGGAATAATTTGAGAATAATTTGGGAATATTTTGGGAATATTTTGGGAATAATTTGAGAATAATTTGGGAATATTTTGGGAATAATTTGAGAATAATTTGGGAATATTTTGGGAATATTTTGGGAATAATTTGAGAATAATTTGGGAATATTTTGGGAATAATTTGAGAATAATTTGGGAATATTTTGGGAATATTTTGGGAATAATTTGAGAATAATTTGGGCAATATTTTGGGAATTATGTGGGAATTTTCCCACCCCACAGCCCCCATTGAATCTGCAGTCAATCCCATTCATCCCGATGGAAATCCCAACATTTCTCTCCCAAACCCAACTCCAGAATTGCAATGAGCTCCTCATAAACATCATCCACAATAACTTGGGAATAACTTGGGAATATTTTGGGAATAATCCAGGAATAATTCCGTATTTTCCCACCCCACAGCCCCATTAAACACCCAGAGATTGGTGCAGCAGGAGCTCCACATCCTGAAATTCCTTCCGATTGAAATCCCAAAATTCCTTCCGATTGAAATCCCAACATTCCTTCCGATTGAAATCCCAACATTCCTCCTGATTGAAATCCCAGAATTCCTCCTGATTGAAATCCCAAAATTCCTCCTGATTGAAATCCCAACATTCCTCCTGATTGAAATCCCAGAATTCCTCCTGATTGAAATCCCAAAATTCCTCCTGATTGAAATCCCAACATTCCTCCTGATTGAAATCCCAACATTCCTTCCGATTGAAATCCCAACATTCCTTCCGATTGAAATCCCAGAATTCCTTCCGATTGAAATCCCAAAATTCCTTCCGATTGAAATCCCAGAATTCCTCCTGATTGAAATCCCAGAATTCCTCCTGATTGAAATCCCAGAATTCCTTCCGATTGAAATCCCAAAATTCCTCCTGATTGAAATCCCAACATTCCTCCTGATTGAAATCCCAGAATTCCTCCCGATTGAAATCCCAAAATTCCTCCTGATTGAAATCCCAACATTCCTCCTGATTGAAATCCCAAAATTCCTCCTGATTGAAATCCCAGAATTCCTCCTGATTGAAATCCCAACATTCCTTCCGATTGAAATCCCAGAATTCCTCCTGATTGAAATCCCAACATTTCTCCACCATAACTCCCAACCCCAACTCCAGAATTGCAATGAGCGCATTGCAAACAACATCCACAATAACTTGGGAATATTTTGGGAATATTTTGGGAATATTTTGGGAATATTTCCACCCTGCAGCCCCCGCTGAACGCGCAGGTGCTGGCACAGCACCAGCGGGAGCTCCAAATCCCAAAATTCCTCCCGATTGACATCCCAAAATTCCTCATCCCAACATTCCTCTCCCAACCCCAACTCCAGGATTGCAATGAACACCTCAGGAATGATAATCCACAATAATTTGGGAATGATTTGAGAATAATTTGGGAATAATCCGGGAATTTTTCCAGCCCCACAGCACCCCCACAACACACAGCAGGAGCTCCACATCCCAATCCTTCCGGTTGAAATCCCAAAATTTCTCCATCATTCCTTGCCAAACCCAACGGTGGGACGGGAATGAGCTCATTGTGAATGACATCCATGATAACTCGGGAACATTTTGGGAATAATCTGGGAATAATCTGGGAATAATTTAGGAATAATTTGGGAATAATCTGGGAATAATCTGGAAATAATCTGGGAATAATTTGGGAAAAATTAGGGAATTTTCCTTATCCCATAGACCTCTGTGAGCACAAAGCAGGAGCTCCACATCCTGATCCTTCCAATTGAAATCCCGACATTCCTTGCCAACCCCAACTCTAGGATGGGAATTAATAACTCGGGAACGACATCCACGATAACTTGGGAATATTCTGGGAATAATTCCGTGTTTTTCCCGCCCCGCAGCCCCCGCTGAACGCGCAGACGTTGGCACAGCGCCAGCGGGAGCTCCACAGCCAAATCCCAAAATTCCTCCTGATTGAAATCCCAATATTTCTTCCCAACCCCGACTCTGGGATTGCAATGAACGATTTGGGAGTGACGTCCATGATAATCTGGGAATATTTTGGGAATGATTTTGGAATTTTCCAGCCCCACAGCCCTCCCTAAATGCACGGTGGGAGCTCCACATCCACATTCCCGAATTCTCAATCCGCCCAATCCCAACATTCCTCCACTATACCATCCAACGTCAACTCCGGGATGGGAACGGGGAACTCGGGAACGACATCCACGATAATTCGGGAATATTTTGGGAATAATCTGGTGTTTCTCCCGCCCCGCAGCCCCCGCTGAACGCGCAGATGCTGGCGCAGCGGCAGCGGGAGCTCTACTCGCAGCAGCACCGCCAGCGGCAGCTGATGCAGCACCGCGCTCTCCTCATGCGCCAGCAGCAGCAGCAGCAACAACAACAACAGCAGAATTTCGGGAATTCCATCCCTCCTCCCTCCGGCTCCTCGGCCATCCCGGTGCCCCTGGGAGCGCCCAGGTTACCCCAGGCGCCTCCCCAGCAATTCCCCTTCCCGCCCGGCTACGGAGCGAGCCCCGGGAACGCCGGAGCGCCGGGATTCGGGAGCGCCGAGAGCCGCGGGAACAGCCTGGGAATCTCGGGAACCGCGGGGCGATGGCGGCGCAGTTCGGGGCCGGGATGCAGCAGGGGATGTTCCAGTATGGCGGGGCAGGTAGGGAATCCTGGGGTTGGGAAAAGTGGGAATGGTGAGGCGGGAAAGTTGGGATTTTGGGAAGGAATTTCTGGATGGGATGAGATGGAATTCCCGGATAATCCATGGCTGCCCATGGATGGCTGGGAATGGCCAAGGATGGATTTGGATCATCCTGGGATTGTGGGAAATGTGGGAATGGTGAGGTGGGAAAGTTGGGATTTTGGGAAGGAGTTTCTGGATGGGATGAGATGGAATTCCCAGATAATCCATGGTTGCCTATGGATGGCTGGGAATGGCCAAGGATGGATTTGGATCATTTTGGGAATTTCTGGATGGGATGAGATGGAATTCCCGGATAATCCATGGCTGCCCATGGATGGCTGGGAATGGCCAAGGATGGATTTGGATCATCCTGGGATTGTGGGAAATGTGGGAATGGTGAGGTGGGAAAGTTGGGATTTTGGGAAGGAGTTTCTGGATGGGATGAGATGGAATTCCCAGATAATCCATGGTTGCCTATGGATGGCTGGGAATGGCCAAGGATGGATTTGGATCGTCCTGGGATTGTGGAAAATGTGGGAATGGGATGGGATTGAAGCTCCATGGATCCCAAACTATTCTGGGATTCTGGGATCAAGGACACTGGGAATCCATCCAGAGGGATTTTGCTGGAATTCGGGGATGGCAAAGGGCAGGGAGATCCTTGCTGGAGTGCCGAGATTCCCAGGGAAGCTCCTCGATCCCAAAATTCCTTCCCAGGATGGATCCAATCTCAGGCTGGGAGAGCTGGGAATGGAGGGAATTCCCTGGGAAAGGGGAGATTGCTTGGGATTTGGGAAGGAATTCCCGGCCGGGCTGGAATTCCCGGCTATTCCTGGATCCCTGGGAATTCCCAGGATGGATTTAGATCATCCTGGGATCGGATTGGGCTTGGATGTAACTCCTCCCCGCCAACCCAACACCTGCATGGACTGGGAAAAACCGGGAATTCCGGTTTTCCCGGCCCGATCCCGGGATTCCGGCTGTTTTTTCCCAGGAATGCCGCAGCAGAGCGACGCCTCCTTCGCCCCCGCGGCTCTCAGCCCCGGCAGCCCCTTGCTGTCGCCGCCGGCGCCTCCCGCATCCGGATACCACCGGGAATCGCCGGAGCTGAAATCCTGGCAGCAGCAGGGATCCCTCGGGAATAACGGGTGAGGGGGAACGCGGGAATTGCCGGGAATTGCTGGGAATTGTCGGGAATTGTGGGTTGGAATTGCTGGGAATTGTTGGGAATTGTAAGGAATTACGGGCTGGAATTGCTGGGAATTGTGGGTTGGAATTGCTGGGAATTGGCGCGTTGGAATTGTTGGGAATTGCCGGGAATTGCGGGTTGGAATTTTTGGGAATTGCGTGTTGGAATTGCTGGGAATTGCCCATGGGAATTATTGGGAATTGCCAGTTGGAATTGTTGGAATTACTGGGAATTGCCAGTTGGAATTATTGGAATTACTGGAATTGCATGTCGGAGTTGTTGGAATAATTGGGAATTGCCCATGGGAATTATTGGGAATTGCCTGTTGGAATTATGGGAATTACTGGGAATTGCTGGGAATTGCATGTCGGAGTTGTTGGAATTATTGGGAATTGCCCATTGGAATTATCAGGAATTGCCTGTTGGAATTACGGGAATTACTGGGAATTGGCGCGTTGGAATAGTTGGAATTAGTGGGAATTGCCCATTAGAAATCCTTGGAATTGCCCATTGGAATTATTGGAATTACTGGGAATTACCCATTGGAATAACTGGAATTACTGGGAATTTCCCATTGGAATTATGGGAATTACTGGGAATTATTGGGATTTGCATGTTGGAATTGTGGGAATTATTGGAAGTTGGATATTGGAATTACTGGGAATTGCTAGTTGGAGTTGTTGGAATTATTGGGAATTTCTGGGAATTGGATGTTGGAATCATTGGAATTACTGGGAATTGCCATTGGAATTATTGGGAATTGCCCATTGGAATAGTTTGAATTATTGGGAATTGCCACTCAGAATTGTTGGAATTACTGGGAATTGCTAGTCAGAGTTGTTGGAATTATTGGAAATTACTAGATGGGATTATGGGAGTTATTGGGAATTTTTGGGAATTGCATGTTGGAATTGTTGGGATTATTGGGAATTACTGGATGGAATGATGGGAATTATTGGGAATTGCCAGTGGGAATTACTGGGAATTGCCTTTCGGAATTATTTGATTTATTGGGAATTACTAGATGGAATTATGGGAATTATTGTGAAGTGCCTTTTGGAACTATGGGAATTGCTGGGAATTAGTAGTTGGAGTTGTTGGAATTATTGGGAATTGCCTATCAGAATTATAGGAATTACTGGGAATTGCCAGTCAGAATTATTGGAATTACTGGGAATTGCCCATTGGAATTATGGGAATTGCCCATTGGAATTAGTGGGAATTGCACGTTGGAATTATTTGATTTATTGGGAATTACTAGATGGAATTGTGGGAATTACTGGGAATTGCCCATTTGAATTATGGGAATTTTTGGGAATTGCCCATTGGAATTATTGGGAATTAAAAGTTGGAATGATTGGAATTATTGGGAATTGCCCATTGGAATTATTGGAATTACTGGGAATTTCCCATTGGAATTATTGGAATTACTGGGAATTACTGGGACTTGCCCATTGGAATTATTGGGAATTGCCTGTCGGAATTATTGGAATTACTGGGAATTGCCTGTTGGAATTATTGGAATTACTGGGAATTGCCAGTTGGAATTATTGGAATTACTGGGAATTGCCAGTTGGAGTTATTGGAATTATTGGGAATTGCCAGTTGGAATTATTGGAATTTCTGGGAATTGCCAGTTGGAATTATTGGAATTACTGGGAATTGCCAGTTGGAATTACTGGAATTATTGGGAATTGCCTTTCGGAATTATTTGAATTCCTGGGATTTGCCCATTGGAATTCCTGGGAATTGCCCATTGGAACTGTGGGAATTACTGGGAATTACCCGTCTGGAATTACTGGAATTCTTGGGAATTGCCAGGATGAGGTCACGGGATGTGGAATTTGGGATTTGTTTTCCCGCTGATGTCATCGCCCATCCGTGACCTCATCCCGTCGGAATTCGAAGGGTGGGATGAGGATTCAGGAAGAGCCGGAGGAGATCTTTGGGATTAAAGATTA
>JAKEPQ010000194.1:0-14056 GCA_024500445.1 Entomyzon cyanotis | reverse complement strand
GGGGATTTTTTTGGGGTTTCCCTCACCACCTGACGCAGTCACTGTGTCTCAGGCAGTGTCTGTTTTCGGGGTTTTATGGGTTTCTAATAGGGTATTTACCATCCTACACCCCATTTTTCGGGATTTCCCCATTTCTGGGTGGATTTTTTTGGGATTTTTTGGGGATTTTTTTTTGGGGTTTCCCTCACCACCTGGCGCAGTC
Organism: Entomyzon cyanotis; assembly: GCA_024500445.1. Taxonomy (NCBI): domain Eukaryota; kingdom Metazoa; phylum Chordata; class Aves; order Passeriformes; family Meliphagidae; genus Entomyzon; species Entomyzon cyanotis. The sequence goes on along the minus strand of JAKEPQ010000194.1, from coordinate 13,854 downwards.
GCTGTGCCGCAGGTAGTGCCTCTGGCTCCTCCCTGGCAGCTCCAGCAGCACAACCACACAGGCGATGAAGTAAACGATTTCCCCCGAGCGCAGGACGTGCAGGTTGGAGCGAGATCCCGACCCCGATAGCCATAGCTGCGGTGTCAAGGGAAACTGGGGGAACTGGGAGAACTGGGAGGGACTGGGAGGGACTGGGAGGGACCCCGATAGCCACAGCTGGGGTGTCAAGGCAAACTGGGAGAACTGGGAGGGACTGGGAGGGAAAATCGCGGTGGTTTTAGGGTGAAAAATGAGGATTTTAGGCAGAAAAAGGGAACTGGTTTATACTGGGAGCTACTGGGAGGGACTGGGAGAGGGATTGGGATGGGACTGGGAGGGACTGGGATGGACTGGGATTGAACTGGGATGTTCTGGGAGGGACTGGGAATGGACTGGGAGGGACCCCGATAGCCATAGCTGCGGTGTCAAGGGAAACTGGGAGAACTGGGAGGGACTGGGAGTGAACTGGGAGAGACTGGGAGGGACTGGGAGGGAAAATCTCAGTGGTTTTAGGGTGAAAAATGAGGATTTTAGGGGTAAAAATGGGGATTTTGGGGAGAAAAAAGCAACTGGTTCATACTGGGAGCTACTGGGAGGGACTGGGAGGAAACTGGGATTGAACTGGGAGGGACTGGGAGTGAACTGGGAGAGACTGGGATGGACTGGGAGGGACTGGGAGGGAACTGGGATTGAACTGGGAGGGACTGGGAGTGAACTGGGATGGACTGGGAGGGACTGGGAGGGAAAATCGCGGTGGTTTTAGGGTGAAAAATGGGGATTTTAGGGGTGAAAAAGGGAACTGGTTTATACTGGGATGGACTGGGAGGAACTGGGATTGAACTGGGAGGGACTGGGGTCACAGGGATAATGGGAATTTTGGGGTTTTTCCCAGGATTTTGTTGCCTCGACCTCAGGGATTTTGGGATTTCCCCTCCGGATTTTGGGATCCCCAGGAATTTTTGGGATTTTCCCTCCCGGATTTTAGGATCTCTCATGGGATTTCTTGGATCCCCTGGGATATTTTGGGATTCCCCAGGGGCTTTTGGGATTTCCCCCAATATTTTTAGGATTCCCCCCAGAGAATTTTTTGGGATCCCGGCAGGATATTTTAGGATTCCCTCCATATTTTTAGGATCCCCTGAGGATTTTTAGGATTCCCTCAGAATTTTTAGGATCACCCAGAGGATTTTTAGGATTCCCCCAAAATTTTTAGGATTCCCCCCCCCATGATTTTTTGGGATTTCCCCTGCAATTTTTAGGATTCCCTCCGAGTTTTTAGGATCCCCTGTGATTTTTTGGGATTTCCCTGGCGTTTTTTTGCAATCCCCCCCCAGGATTTTTAGGATCCCCCCAATATTTTTCAGATCCCCCCGAGGATTTTAGGATTTTTAGGATCCCCTCAGAGGATTTTTTGGGATTTCCCTTGTTATTTTCCAGACCGCCCTGATATTTTTCAGCTCCCCCAGGATTTTAGGATTTTTGGGATTTCCCTCACAATTTTCCGGATCCCCCCATATTTTTAGGATCCCCCCAATATTTTAGAATTTTCAGACCCCCCAATATTTTAGGATTTTTCAGATCCCCCAATAATTTGAGGATCCCCCCCCAGGATTTTAGGATTTTTAGGATCCCCGAATATTTTTCAGACCCCCCAGGATTTTAGGATTTTCAAACCCCCCAGGATTTTTAGGATTTTTTGGATCCCCCCAGGATTTTAGGATTTTTAGGATCCCCCAATATTTTTAGGATCCCCCCCAGGATTTTAGGGTTTTTCAGCTCCCCTCCAAGATTTTAGGATTTTCAGCTCCCCCAATATTTTAGGATTTTCAGCCCCCCCAGGATTTTAGGATTTTTGGGATTTCCCTCGTGATTTTCCGGATACCCCCAATATTTTTAGGAGTCCCCAATATTTTAGAATTTTCAGACCCCCCCAATATTCTAGGATTTTTAGCATCCCCCAATATTTTTCGGATCCCCCGAGGATTTTGGGATTCCCCGGAGGATTTTTTGGGATTTCCCTCACGATTTTCCAGATCCCCCCATATTTTCAGGATTCTCCCCCAGGATTTTAGGATTTTTGGGATATCGCTTGTGATTTTCCGGATCCCCCCATATTTTTAGGATTCCCCCCCAGGATTTTAGGATTTTCAGACCTCCCCAGGATTTTAGGATTTTTTGGATCCCCCCAAGGACTTTTTGGGATCCCCCAGGGATTTTTTAGGATTCCCCGGGGGATTTTTTGGGATTTCCCTCGCGATTTTCCGGATCCCCCCATACTTTTCAGCTCCCCCCATATTTTAGGATTTTCAGCCCCCCCAGTATTTTAGGATTTTCAGCCCCCCCCAGTATTTTAGGATTTGGGGATCTCCCCCCTGAGGATACACCCAGTCGAGCTGCAGGCGCTGCGGGGGAAGCTCGGCGCGCAGCGGGACGATGATCCCCGAGGGAACGTACATGGTGATGGGGCGACCGCGCAGGAACATCTTCACCGAGACACCCTCTGGGGAGAGGGCAGCCTGAGACCCCAAAATCCCCCAAATCCCAAACACCCTCTGGGGAAAGGGGCAGCCTGAAACCCCAAAATCCCCAAAATCCCAAAAAACACCCTCTGGGGAGAGGGCAGCCTGAGACCCCAAAATCCCCCAAATCCCAAACACCCTCTGGGGAGAGGGCAGCCTGAGACCCCAAAATCCCCAAAATCCCAAACACCCTCTGGGGAGAGGGCAGCCTGAGACCCCAAAATCCCCAAAATCCCAAAAAACACCCTCTGGGGGAGAGGGCAGCCTGAGACCCCAAAATCCCCAAAATCCCAAACACCCTCTGGGGAGAGGGCAGCCTGAGACCCCAAAATCCCCAAAATCCCAAACACCCTCTGGGGAAAGGGGCAGCCTGAGACCCCAAAATCCCCAAAATCCCAAAAAACACCCTCTGGGGAGAGGGCAGCCTGAGACCCCAAAATCCCCAAAATCCCAAACACCCTCTGGGGAGAGGGCAGCCTGAGACCCCAAAATCCCCAAAATCCCAAAAAACACCCTCTGGGGAGAGGGCAGCCTGAGACCCCAAAATCCCCAAAATCCCAAACACCCTCTGGGGAAAGGGGCAGCCTGAGACCCCAAAATCCCCAAAATCCCAAACACCCTCTGGGGAGAGGGCAGCCTGAGACCCCAAAATCCCAAACACCCTCTGGGGAGAGGGCAGCCTGAAACCCCAAAATCCCAAACACCCCAAAATCCCCAAAATCCCAAAAACCCTCTGGGGAGAGGGCAGCCTGAAACCCCAAAATCCCCAAAATCCCAAACACCCTCTGCGGGAAGGGTCAGCCTGAGACCCCAAAATCCCAAACACCCTGAAATCCCAAACACCCCAAAATCCCCAAAAACCCTCTGCGGGAAGGGTCAGCCAGAAATCCCAAAATCCCCAAAATCCCAACCCTCTGTGGAAAGGGTCAGCCAAAAGTCCCAAACACCCTCTGGGGGCAGCAGGGTCACCCCAGAACCCCAAACACCCCAAAACCCCAAAAGCCCCTAAAACCCCCAAACCCCTGAAAACCCCCCAACCCCTCCAAAACTCCAAAACCCAAAAAAAAAACCCCAAAACCCCCCCCAAACCCCCAAAAACCCCCAAAAAACCCCAAAACCCTAAAAACCCCAAAATCCCCAAAAACCCCAAAACCCCCAAGCCTCACCCAGGTTGTAGTTCCCACGGCGAGAGCCTGGGGGAGGAAAGGGTTAAAAGGATGGGGGAGATGGTGAAGAAATCCTAAAAATTAATCCTAAAAATGAATCCCAAAAATGAACCCCCGAGGTGTCAAAATGAACCCTTGAAAAACCCCAAAGTGAACACCCAAAACCCCACAAATTAACCCCAAAATTACACCCAAAAAATCCCAAAATGAGCCCCAAAAAATCCCAAAATAAGCTCCAAAAAACCCAAAATTACCCCCAAAAAACCCAAAATGAGCCCCAAAAAACCCAAAATGAGCTCCTGAAAAACCCCAAAATGAACTCCCAGAAACCCCAAAATTAACCCCAACAGGAACCCCTGAAAAAACCCCAAATGAGCCCCAAAAAATTCCAAAATTAACCCCAAAATGAACTCCCAGAAACCCCAAAATGAACCCAAAAATGAACGCCCAAAAAACCCAAAATGAACCCCTAAAAAACCCCAAATTAACCCCAAATTACCCCAAAAAAATCCCAAAATGGACCCCTGAAAAAACCCAAAATCAACCCCCCAAAATGAACCCCAAAAAAATCCCAAAATAAGCCCCAAAAAACCCCAAAATGAGCCCCAAAATGAGCTCCTGAAAAACCCCAAAATGAACTCCCAGAAACCCCAAAATTAACCCCAAAATGAACATCCTGATCCCCAAACTGAACCCCAAATTTCCCCCAAAAATTGTCCCCAAAACCCCAAAAATTTCCCCCAAAATCTCAAATTTTCCCCCCAAAACCCCAAATTTTCCCCTTAAAACCCCCAAATTCCCCCCAAACCCCAAAATTTCCCCCCAAAACCTCAAATTTTCCCCAAAACCCCAAAATTTCCCCCAAACCCACCTGGGCTCAGCGTTGGCTCCTTCGGGCGGCTGTGGGAGAGAAGTCAGAATTGGGGGAAATTTGGGGTTTTTGGGGGAATTTGGGAAGACATTTTAGGGTTCAGGAGGAAATTTTTGGGGTTCAGGAAGGTATTTTTGGGGTTCTTTTTGGGGTATTTTTGGGGTTCAAGAGGATATTTTTTGGGGTTATTTTTGGGGCATTTTTGGGGTATTTTTGGAGTTCAGGAGGTATTTTTGGGGTTCAGGAGGGTATTTTTGGGGTCATTTTTGGGGTATTTTTTGGGGTTTGGGGTAGCTGTGGGTGGATTTAGGATTTGGGGAAATACTTTAGGGTTACAGAAAGACATTTTAGGGTTCAGGAGGCTATTTTTGAGGTTCAGGAGGGTATTTTTGGGATTATTTTTGGGGTCCAGGAGGGTATTTTTTGGGGTTTGGGGTGGGATTTAGGGATCAGGGAAATACTTTAGGGTTCCGGGAAGACATTTTAGGGTTCAGGAAGGTATTTTTGGGGTCATTTTTGGGGTATTTTTTGGGGTCCAGGAGGTATTTTTTGGGGTTTGGGGTAGCCATGGGTGGAATTTGGAGATTGGGGAGATACTTTAGGATTTTAGGAAATATTTTAGGGATTTTGGGGGGATTTTTGGGGATTTTTTTTTTTTTTTTTGGGGGGAGTTTGGGGTGTTTGGGGTCCGGGAAAGGTTGGGGGAGTTTGGGAAGACATTTTAGGGTTCAGGAAGGTATTTTGGGGTTCAGGAGGGTATTTTTGGGGTATTTTTTGGGGTCCGGGGTGTATTTTTTGAGGTCTGGGGTAGCTGTGGGTGGGATTTGGGGTTCAGGGAAATACTTTAGGGTTCCGGGGAAGACATTTTAGGGTTCAGGAAGGTATTTTTGGGGTAATTTTTGGGGTTCAGGAAGGTATTTTTGGGGTTTGGGGTGGGATTTGGAGATCGGGGAAATACTTAAAAATTCGGGTAAGTACTTCAGGGTTCAAGGAAGACATTTTAGGGTTCAGGAAGGTATTTTTGGGGTCCAGGAAGGTATTTTTGGGGTCATTTTTAGTGTTCAGGAGAGTATTTTTGGGGTCCAGAGAGTATTTTCGGGGTTCAGGAGGGTATTTTGGGGTCATTTTTGGGGTTCAGGAGAGTATTTTTGGGGTTATTTTTGGCGTAATTTTTAGGTTTCAGGAGGGTATTTTGGGGTCATTTTTAGGGTTCAGAGGAGTATTTTTGGGGTTATTTTTGGGGTTCAGGAAGGTATTTTTGGGGTCATTTTTAGGGTTCAGGAAGGTATTTTTGGGGTTCAGGAGGGTATTTTGGGATTATTTTCGGGGTCCAGAGGGTATTTTTGGGGTCCAGAGGATATTTTAGGGTTCAGGAGAGTATTTTTGGGGTCATTTTTGGGATTCAGGAAGGTATTTTTGGAGTCATTTTTGGGGCTCAGGAGAGTATTTTGGGGGTTCAGGAACGTATTTTTGGGGTCCAGAGGGTATTTTGGGGTTCAGGAGGGTATTTTGGGATTATTTTCGGGGTCCAGAGGGTATTTTTGGGGTCCAGAGGGTATTTTAGGGTTCAGGAAGGTATTTTTGGCGTCATTTTTGGGGTTCAGGAACGTATTTTTGGGGTCATTTTTGGGATTCAGGAGAGTATTTTTGGGGGTTCAGGAACGTATTTTTGGGGTCATTTTTGGGGTCCAGAGGGTATTTTTGGGGTCCAGAGGGTATTTTGGGGTCCAGAGGGTATTTTTGGGGTCCAGAGGGTATTTTGGGATTATTTTCGGGGTCCAGAGGGTATTTTTGGGGTCCAGAGGGTATTTTAGGGTTCAGGAGGGTATTTTGGGGTGATTTTGGGGGGTTTGGGGTCCAGAAAAGGTTGGGGGAGTTTGGGAACACATTTTAGGGTTCAGGAGGGTATTTTTGGGGTCATTTTTAGGGTTCAGGAAGGTATTTTTGGGGTTCAGGAGGGTATTTTGGGATTATTTTCGGGGTCCAGAGGGTATTTTTGGGGTCCAGAGGGTATTTTAGGGTTCAGGAAGGTATTTTTGGGGTCATTTTTAGGGTTCAGGAGAGTATTCTGGGGTCATTTTTGGGGTCCAGAGGGTATTTTGGGATTATTTTTGGGGTCCAGAGGGTATTTTTGGGGTCCAGAGGGTATTTTGGGATTATTTTTGGGGTCCAGAGGGTATTTTAGGGTTCAGGCGGGGATTTTGGGGTGATTTTGGGGTGATTTTGGGGGGTTTGGGGTCCAGAAAAGGTTGGGGGAGTTTGGGAACACATTTTGGGGTTCAGGAGGGTATTTTGGGGTGGTTTTGGGGTATTTTTGGGGTTGCCCACCTCTCGGCGCTGCCCTGCAGCAGGTTCGCTGACGAAGCTGCTTTGCGGCTCAGGCGCTGCCGAGGGCTGGGCGGGCCGGAGGAGGAGCTAGTGCCGGCGCAGCCTAAGGGATTTGGGGGATTTTTGGGATTTTTGGGGGATTTTGGGGTCAAGGAAGGGTTGGGGGAGTTTGGGAAGTTCAGGGGATAAAGGGGGGATTGGGGTTCAGGGGGTTTTTGGGGGATTTGGGGGGGAACAGGGGGGATTTGGGGGGATTTTTTGTGGATTTTTGGGAGATTTTGAGGATTTTGGGGGGAATTCTGGGGGATTTTTTTGGGATTTTTGGGGGATTTTGGGGGGATTTGGAGGGATTTTGGGGTCCAGGAAGGGTTGGGGGAGTTTGGGAAGTTCAGGGGATAAGGGGGGTTGGGGATTTTGGGGGAACAGGAGGGGATTTTGGCGCATTTTGGGGGAACAAGAGAGGATTTGGGGGATTTTTTTGGGATTTTTGGGGGATTTTGGGGCGATTTGGGGGATTTTGGGGGTTTGGGGTCCAGGAAGGGTTGGGGGAATTTGGGAAGTTCAGGGGATAAAGGGGGGTTGGGGTTTTTGGGGGGGTTTTCAGGGATATTTTGGATTTTTGGGGGAACAGGGGAGGATTTGGGGGGATTTTTTGGGGATTTTTGGGGGATTTAGGGGGATTTTGGGGGTTTTGGGGTCCAGGAAGGGTTGGGGGAGTTTGGGAGGTTCAGGGGATTAGGAGAGTTTGGGGTTGAGGGGATTTTGGGGGAACAGGAGGATTTTGGGGGATTTTGGGGGGATTTTTGGGGGATTATCGGGGTTTTGGGGGGATTTTGGGGGATTTTTGGGGGATTTTTGGGGGGATTTTGGGGTGTTTGGGGTCCAGGAAGGGTTGGGGGAATTTGGGAAGTTCAAGGGATTAGGAAAGTTTGGGGTTTTTGGGGGAACAGGAGGAGAATTTGGGGGATTTTGGGGGAATTTTGGGGGGATTTTTTGGAAGATTTGGGGGGATTTTGGGGGATTTTGGGAGGATTTGGGGGATTTTGGGGGATTTTTGGGGGGATTTTTGGGGGATTTTTGGGGGATTTTGGGGGGATTTTGGGGGATTTTTGGGGTCCAGGAAAGGTTGGGGGAATTTGGGAAGATCAGGGGATTAGGATAAATTGGGGTTCAGGGGAGTTTTGGGGGATTTTGGGGGATTTTGGGGAATTTTGGGGGTTCAGGGGATGAGGAGAGTTTTGGGTTAAAGGGAGATTTTGGGAAGATTGGGGGGAAAATGAGGAAATTTGGGGAAATTTCAGGGGAATTTGGGGAAATTTGGGGGTCGGGGGGAGTTTGGGAATGGGGGGAACGGGGAAATTTAGGGGATTTTGGGGTTTTTGTGGGGATTTTGTGGGATTTTGGGGTCGGGGGGGTTTGGGAATGGGGGAAATGGGAAAATTTCGGGGATTTTGGGGTCGGGGGTTTGGGAATGGGGAAATGGGAAAATTTCGGGGATTTTGGGGTCGGGGGGTGACAGGGGACACGGGGGGGGGACAGGGTGACACCATCAGTGCGACCCCCACCCCCCCAAATCCCACCCAAACCCCCAAAAATCCCCCAAAATCCCCCCTCCCACCCCACAGCCCCCATTTCCCACGGGGTTGGGGTGACTTGGGGGTCACCATGGGGTCACTTTGGGGGTCCCAGGAGGGTTTTGGGGTCTCAGGGATCCTTTCCCCACCCCCCTCAAGCCCCCCTCCCCAAATTTGGGGTGCCCCCCTCTCCCCCTCCCCACAGCCCGCCCCCCAAATCCTTTCCCCCACCCCCCCCCCCCCCCTCAAGCCCCCTCCCCAAATTTGGGGTGACTTTGGGGTCACCATGGGGGCACTTCGGGGGTCCCGGGGGTTTTGGGGTCACCACGGGGTTGGGGTGACTTGGGGGGTGCCGGGGGGGGTTTTGGGGGTCCCGGGGATCCTTTCCCTCCCCCCCAAGCCCCCTCCCCAAATTCGGGGTGACTTTGGGGTCACCATGGGGTCACTTTGGGGGTCTCAGGGGGGGGTTTTGGGGTCTCAGGGATCCTTTCCCCACCCCAAACCCCCTCCCCAAATTTGGGGTGACTTGGGGGTCCCGGGGGGGGTTTTGGGGGTCCCAGGGGGTTTTGGGGTCTCGGGGACCCTTTCCCTCCCCCCAAGCCCCCTCCCCAAATTTGGGGTGACTTGTTTTGGGGTCACTTTGAGGGTCCCGGGGATGCTTTTCCCATCCCGCCCCCTCCCCAAATTTGGGATGATTTGGGGGTCCCGGGGGTTTTGGGGTCTCGGGGATCCTTTCCCACCCCCCCAAGCCCCCTCCCCAAATTTGGGGTGACTTGGGGGTCCCAGGGGATTTTGGGGGTCCCGGGGATCCTTTTCCCACCCCCCCCCACCCCAAGCCCCCTCCCCAAATTTGGGGTGACTTGTTTTGGGGTCTCAGGGATCCTTTCCCCACCCCAAGCCCCCTCCCCAAATTCGGGGGTACCTTTGGGGGTCCCAGAGGGTTTTGGGGTCCCGGGGATCCTTTCCCACCCCCCCATCCCGCCCCCTCCCCAAATTCGGGGTGACTTTGGGGGTCCCAGGGGAATTTGGGGTCTCGGGGATCCTTTCCCCCCCCAAGCCCCCTCCCCAAATTCGGGGTACCTTTGGGGGTCCCAGGGGAATTTGGGGTCTCAGGGATCCTTTCCCCCCCCAAGCCCCCTCCCCAAATTCGGGGTACCTTTGGGGGTCCCAGGGGAATTTGGGGTCTCGGGGATCCTTTCCCCCCCCCCAAGCCCCCTCCCCAAATTCGGGGTGCTCACAGCTCTTTGCGGGGTCCCCGCGGCGCCGGGCTGGGGGGCTCCGGGGGCTCTCGGGGTCTCCTCGGGGCTCGGGGGGTCCGGGGGCTCGGGGGCGGGGGGGCACGGCGGGGAGCCGGGCGGGGGGGGCTCCGGGGGGGTCTCTCCCGGTCCTGGGGGGCTCCGGGGGGGTCTCGGGGGGCAGCTCGGTCTGAGTGCCCACCGTGGTGGTCCTGGGGGGCTCCGGGGGGGGCGCCGGGGGGGGTTCCGGGGGGGTGCTGGGGGGGGAGAGAAGGGTTAGGACCCCCCCAAAAGCACCCCCAGGACCCCAAATTCCCCCCAGGACCCCCGAAAAGAACCCCCAGGATCCCAAAATTCCCCCAGGACCCCCAAAAAAGACCCCAAGGACCCCCGAAAAGAACCCCCAGGACCCCAAATCCCCCCCAGGACCCCCGAAAAGACACCCCAGGACCCCCAAAAACCCCCCAGGACCCCCAAAAGCATCCCCAGGACCCCCAAAAAGGCTCCTCAGGATCACAAAAGACCCCCAGGACCCCCAAAAGATTCCCAGGACCCCAAAATTACTTCCCAGAACCCCAAAAAGGCTCCTCAGGACCCCAAAAAGGATTCCCAGGACCCCCAAAAACCTCCCAGGACTCCCAAAAAGGCTCCTCAGGATCACAAAAAGACCCCCCAGGACCCCAAAAAGCACCCAAGGACCCCCAAAACCCCCCAGGACCCCCAAAAGTATCCTTAGGACCCCCAAAAAGGCTTCTCTGGATCACAAAAAGACCCCCCAGGACCCCAAAAGACACCAAGGACCCCAAAAAGATTCCCAGGATCCCAAAATTACTTCCCGGAACCCCAAAAAGGCTCCTCAGGACCCCCAAAACCACCCCAGGACCCCCAAAAGAACCCCAAGGACCCCAAAATTACTTCCCAGAACCCCAAAAAGCCCCCCGGCACCGGAAAACCCCCCAGGACCCCCAAAAAGGCTCCTCAGGACCCCCAAAAGCCACCTCAGAACCCCGAGACCCCCCCCAGGACCCCCAAAAAGACCCCAAGGACCCCAAAAAGAACACCCAGGACCCCAACCCAGGGGTTCGGTGACCCCAAAAAGGGCTGCAGACCCCCAGATGGAGACCCCAACCCACCCTGGGGGTCCCAAACCCCCATTAGGGGTCCCGCAGCCCCCCGGGGTGAGGGTCGCACCCCCCAAACTCCCCCAACCCTAATTTGGGGAGGGTCCCAAAGGGTCTCAGCCCCCAGCGCGGTGTCCCCCAGCCCCATTTCGGGGTTCCCCCCGCTCTCACCGAGCCCCCCGAGGGGGTCTCAGCCCCATTTCAGGGGGTCTCAGCCCCATTTCGGGGGTCTCACCCCCAGCCCGGTGTCCCCCAGCCCCATTTCAGGGTTCCCCCTCTCTCACCGAGCCCCCCGAGGGGGTCGCAGCCCCTTTTGGGGGTCTCACCCCCAGCCAGGTGTCCCCCAGCCCCATTTCGGGGGTCCCCCTCTCTCACCGAGCCCCCCGAGGGGGTCTCAGCCCCATTTCAGGGGGTCTCAGCCCCATTTCGGGGGTCTCACCCCCAGCCCGGTGTCCCCCAGCCCCATTTGGGGGTTCCCCCTCTCTCACCGAGCCCCCGAGGGGGTCGCAGCCCCCCAACCTCCGCAGGGTCTCGCCGAGCGCCGCCTTGACCAGCAGCAGCTCCTGCTCCACCCTGCGCAGCCGCAGCTCCAGCCCGGGGGGGTCACCGGGGGGGGTCCAGGGTCATCCCAGGGGGGTCCCGGCTCGCCTAGGGGGGTTTTGGGTCATCTAGGGGGGTCTGGGGTCGTCTGGGGGGGGGTCTGGGGTCATCCCGGGGGGGTCCCGGGTCATCTAGGGGGGTCTGGGGTCATCCCGGGGGGTCCCGGCTCGCCTAGGGGGTTTTGGGTCATCTAGGGGGGTCTGGGGTCGTCTGGGGGGGGTCTGGGGTCATCCCGGGGGGGGTCCCGGGTCATCTAGGGGGTCTGGGGTCATCCCGGGGGGGTCCCGGCTCGCCTAGGGGGGGTTTCGGGTCATCTAGGGGGGTCTGGAGTGATCCTGGGGGGTCTGGGGTGATCCTGGGGGGTCTCCGGTCATCTGGGGGGGTCTATGGTCATCCTGGGGGGGTCCGGGGTCATCTGGGGGGGTCTGGGGTCATCTGGGGGGTCTGGCGTCACCCCGGGGGGCACGGGGCTGGCTGGGCACTCGGGGGGGCAGAAGGACATGGGGGGACAGCGGTGTCACCTCCCCCTCCCCCCCCAAAAGGAATTTGGGGACACCCCCGTGCCCCCCCCCGCGGGATTTGGGGATCTGGGGACACCCCCGGGACCCCCCAGGTGTGACCCGGGACCCCTCCCCAAAAACTCGGGGGACACCACAGTGTCACCCCTGGACACTCGGGACCCCCCCCCGTGTCACCTCCTTGTCCCCCCCCAGCTCTTGGGACACCCCCCAAATGTCACTCGGGACCCCCCCGTGTCACCCCCCGACCCCCTCCCCTCAACACTGGGGACCCCCCCGTGTCCCCCCACCCATTCGGGACCCCCCCGTGTCACCTCCCGACCCCCCCGGGACCCCCCCAGCTCTTGGGACACCTCGTGCCACCCCAGATGTCACCCGAGACCCCAACGTGTCACCTCCTGACCCCCCGTGTCACTCCAGCCCCCCCCGGGACCCCCCCGTGTCACCTCCCGGTTCTCGGGACACTCGGGGACCCCCCGTGTCACCTCCCCGACCCCCCCGTGTCCCCCCCAGCTCTTGGGACACCTCGTGCCACCCCCAGATGTCACCCGGTGCCACCCCGTGTCACCTCCCGACCCCTCCCCTCAACTTTGGGGACACCCCCCGGTGTCCCCCCCCGTGTCCCCCCCCACTCGGGACCCCCCGTGTCCCCACGTGTCCCACCCCCCCTTCCCCGCCCCACTGCACTTCCGCCCCTCCCCTCCTCCCCGCCGGGGGTCCCGGGGGTGACACGGGGATGTCCCCAGGGGGAGGTGACACCCGGGGGTGTCACCAGCGCCCCCCGGGGTCTCACCGCTGCCGCGGGGGGCTCCATGGCCGGCCGGCCGCTGCGCCACCGCCCCAGGAAGCGCCGCCGAGTCACTTCCCCCCGGCGGGGGGCCGGGGACACCCCGAAATGGGGGGGGACACCCCGAAATGTCCCCGGGGACCCCCCCCCGAACCCCCCCGGGGACCCCCAAGGGACGCGGCGACCCCAAAAAGTGAGGTCACAACCCCCCAAAATGAGCGGGATTCCCCCCCGCCCTAAAATTGGATCCTAAAATCACCCCAAAATGAGGGGGGGGCGCGGTGAGCACCCCAAAATATCTGGGGGGGTCTGCTGTCCCCCCAAAGTTCCTGCCGGGACCCCCCACCCCAAAAATGGGTGTCACGAGGGTCCCCAGTGCCCCCCAGGGACATGGGGGAGTCTCGCTGCACCCCAAAATTGGGGTGGGGGGGGGCTCCACGTGACCCCCAAACCCCCCCAGGACCCCCAAATTTGGGGTGACCCCCCCCAAAAACAGGCGAGGCTGGGGGAGGGAAGAGTTTATTCCGGAGATTTTCCCCCCAAAAACGGGGGGTTTGGCCATAAATAGAGTCTGGGGGTGGTCCGGCGGGTTTGGGGGTTTTGGGGGGGTCCTGGGGGGGTTTCGGGGGTCCCGGGGGGTTTCGGGGACCCCCTAAACCTCGATGTTGGGGTCCGAGCCCCTCCCCCTCGCGCTGCAGCTGCTCCTCCTGCCGCAGTTTGGGTTTCTCGGTGCGCGTGTGCCACACCAGGACCTGCGCCCCAAAAAATAATAATGGGGTTTGGGACCCCAAAATCACCCCGTGTGCCACACCAGGACCTGCGCCCCAAAAAATAGTAATGGGGTTTGGGACCCCGAAATCACCCCGTGTGCCACACCAGGACCTGCGCCCCAAAAAATAATAATGGGGTTTGGGACCCCAAAAATGGGGTTTGGGACCCCAAATCCCCCCGTGTGCCACACCAGGACCTGCGCCCCAAAAATAATAATGGGGTTTGGGACCCCGAAATCCCCCGTGTGCCACACCAGGACCTGCGCCCAAAAAATAATAATGGGGTTTGGGACCCCAAAATGGGGTTTGGGACCCCAAAAACACCT
>JAKEPQ010000193.1:0-52810 GCA_024500445.1 Entomyzon cyanotis | reverse complement strand
GTCCTAACCCCTATACCCCCCAGGGCTCCCTGGGCGTTTCTATAGGCTCTCTATAGGTCCCTAACCCCTATACCCCCCAGGGCTCCCCTGGGCGTTTCTATAGGGTCTCTATAGGTCCCTAACCCCTATACCCCCCCCAGGGCTCCCTGGGCGTTTCTGTAGGGTCTCTATAGGGTCCCTATAGGTCGCTGACCCCTATACCCCCCAGGGCTCCCTGGGCGTTTCTATAGGGTCCCTATAGGGTCAGTAACCCCTATACCCCCCAGGGCTCCCTGGGCGTTTCCCCGCAGGTTTCTCTCTGCTCACTCACCTGCTGACGGCGCTGGCTGGGGGCAGAGTGCTGGTGCTGGTGCTGGTGAGAGCCTATGGATTCTATAGGGGACATGGGGGGAGAGTGCTGGTGCTGGTGCTGGTGAGAGCCTATGGATTCTATAGGGGATATGGGGGGAGAGTGCTGGTGCTGGTGCTGGTGAGAGCCTATGGATTCTATAGGGGATATGGGGGCAGAGTGCTGGTGCTGGTGCTGGTGAGAGCCTATGGATTCTATAGGGGACATGGGGGGAGAGTGCTGGTGCTGGTGCTGGTGAGAGCCTATGGATTCTATAGGGGATATGGGGGGAGAGTGCTGGTGCTGGTGCTGGTGAGAGCCTATGGATTCTATAGGGGATATGGGGGCAGAGTGCTGGTGCTGGTGCTGGTGAGAGCCTATGGATTCTATAGGGGATGGGGGCAGAGTGCTGGTGCTGGTGCTGGTGAGAGCCTATGGATTCTATAGGGGATATGGGGGCAGAGTGCTGGTGCTGGTGCTGGTGAGAGCCTATGGATTCTATAGGGGATATGGGGGGAGAGTGCTGGTGCTGGTGAGAGCCTATGGATTCTATAGGGGACATGGGGGAGAGTGCTGGTGCTGGTGCTGGTGAGAGCCTATGGGATTCTATAGGGGACATGGGGGAGAGTGCTGGTGCTGGTGCTGGTGAGAGCCTATGGATTCTATAGGGGACATGGGGGGAGAGTGCTGGTGCTGGTGCTGGGGATGGGGAGAGCCTATGGATTCTATAGGGGATATGGGGGGGATATGGGGATGGGGAGAGCCTATGGATTCTATAGGGGATGGGGGGAGAGTGCTGGTGCTGGTGAGAGCCTATGGATTCTATAGGGGATATGGGGGGAGAATGGGGATGGGGAGAGCCTATGGATTCTATAGGGGATATGGGGGCAGAGTGCTGGTGCTGGTGCTGGTGAGAGCCTATGGATTCTATAGGGGATATGGGGGCAGAGTGCTGGTGCTGGTGCTGGTGAGAGCCTATGGATTCTATAGGGGATATGGGGGGAGAGTGCTGGTGCTGGTGCTGGTGAGAGCCTATGGATTCTATAGGGGATGGGGGGAGAGTGCTGGTGCTGGTGCTGGTGAGAGCCTATGGATTCTATAGGGGATATGGGGGGGAGAATGGGGATGGGGAGAGCCTATGGATTCTATAGGGGATATGGGGGCAGAGTGCTGGTGCTGGTGCTGGTGAGAGCCTATGGATTCTATAGGGGATATGGGGGGAGAATGGGGATGGGGAGAGCCTATGGGGGCTATAGGGGATATGGGGGGAGAATGGGGATGGGGAGAGCCTATGGGGGCTATAGGGGATATGGGGGGAGAATGGGGATGGGGAGAGCCTATGGGGGCTATAGGGGATATGGGGGGAGAATGGGGATGGGGAGAGCCTATGGGGGCTATAGGGGATATGGGGGGAGAATGGGGATGGGGAGAGCCTATGGGGGCTATAGGGGATATGGGGGGGAGAATGGGGATGGGGAGAGCCTATGGGGGCTATAGGGGATAGGGGGGATACGGGGGCAGAGTGCTGGTGCTGGTGAGGATGAGAGCCTATGGATTCTATAAGGGGGTATGGGGGGAGAATGTATGGATTCTATAGGGGATGGGGGGATATGGGGATGGTGAGAGCTTATGGGGGCTATAGGGGCTGGGGAGAGAGTGCTGGTGGTGGTGAGAATGTATGGAATCTATAGGGGATGTGGGCAATATGGGGGGAGAATGGGGATGGTGATGGTGAGAACATATGGATTCTGTAGGGGATGTGAGGAGAATAGTGGTGCTGGTGCTGGTGAGAACATATGGGTTCTATAGGGGATGGGGGGATATGGGGATGGTGAGAACGTATGGATTCTATAGGGGATGTGGGCAATATGGGGATTGTGAGAGCCTATGGAGGCTATAGGGGCTGGGGGCAGAATGGTGATAGTGAGAGCCTATGGATTCTATAGGGGATATGGGGAGAATGGTGGTGCTGGTGATGGTGAGAGCGTATAGAATCTATAGGGGATGTGGGGGGGGAGAATGGTGGTGAGAGCTTATGGATTCTATGGGGGCTATAGGGGCTGGAGAATGGTGGTGATGGTGATGGTGAGAATGTATGGATTCTATAAGGGATATAGGGGGATATGGGCAGAATGCTGGTGGTGGTGAGAATGTATGGAATCTATAGGGGATGTGTGGGGAGAATGGTGGTGCTGGTGATGGTGAGAGCCTATGGATTCTATAGGGGATGGGGGGAGAATGATTGTGGGAATGTATAGAATCTATAGGGGATACAGGGAGAACAGTGGTGCTGATGGTGGTGGTGAGAATGTGCGGATTCTATAGGGGATTTGGGACCTATAGGGGATATAGGGCTGGGGGGAGGATGGTGCTGCTCCCCATGGGAGGTTATGGGGGATATAGGGGACGGGGGGGCTCTCCGGGGGGGCTATAGGGGTGGCTGGGGGGCTATAGGGGTTTCATGGGGGGTTCTGGGGGGCTATAGGGGTCTCTGGGGGTCTATAGGGGTCTCTGGGGGGCTCTGGGGGTGCCTGGGGAGGTTCTGGGGTCCATAGGGACCATCCTGGGGGTCCATATGACCCCTGCTGGGGCTCTATAGGGCCACCCTGGGGGTTCTGGGGGTCCATAGGGTCACTCTGGGGTCCATAGGGTCACTCTGGGGTCCATAGGGCCATCCTGAGGGTCCATAGGGCCATCCTGAGGGTCCATAGGGTCACTCTGGGGTCCATAGGGTCACTCTGGGGTCCATAGGGCCATCCTGAGGGTCCATAGGGTCACTCTGAGGGTCCATAGGGTCGCTCTGAGGGTCCATAGGGTCACTCTGAGGGTCCATAGGGTCACTCTGGGGTCCATAGGGTCACTCTGAGGGTCCATAGGGTCACTCTGGGGTCCATAGGGTCACTCTGGGGTCCATATGGCCATCCTGAGGGTCCATAGGGTCACTCTGGGGTCCATAGGGCCATCCTGCAGGTCCATAGGGTCACTCTGGGGTCCATAGGGCCATCCTGCAGGTCCATAGGGCCATCCCAAGGATCCATAGGGGTCTGTGGAATCACCTCCCATCTCTATAGAGGGTCTATAGGGGTCCACAGGGGGTCTATAGGGTCACGCTGGGGGTTCCTATGGCCATCCTGGGGGGTCCTGCTGTGTCCATAGGGTCACCCTGAGGGTCCATAGGGACCACTTGGGGGCTCTATAGGGTCAATCCTGGGTGTCCGTAGGTGTCTATAGGGTGACCTCCGCTCTCCATAGGGGGTCTATAGGATCTCTAGGGTCAATCCATAGGGGTCTATAGGGTCAATCCATAGGGGTCTATAGGGTCTCTAGGATCAATCCATAGGGTCTATAGGGTCTCCTCTCCTAGGGGGTCTATAGGGGTCTGTAGGGTCACCCTGGGGATCTATAGGATCTCTAGGGTCAATCCATAGGGGTCTATAGGGTCTCTAGGATCAATCCATAGGGTCTATAGGGTCTCCTCTCCTAGGGGGTCTATAGGGGTCTGTAGGGTCACCCTGGGGATCTATAGGATCTCTAGGGTCAATCCATAGGGGTCTATAGGGTCTCTAGGATCAATCCATAGGGTCTATAGGGTCTCCTCTCCTCTCCTAGGGGGTCTATAGGGGTCTGTAGGGTCACCCTGGGGATCTATAGGATCTCTAGGGTCAATCCATAGGGGTCTATAGGGTCAATCCATAGGGGTCTATAGGGTCAATCCATAGGGGTCTATAGGGTCTCTAGGATCAATCCATAGGGTCTATAGGGTCTCCTCTCCTCTCCTAGGGGGTCTATAGGGGTCTGTAGGGTCACCCTGGGGATCTATAGGATCTCTAGGGTCAATCCATAGGGGTCTATAGGGTCTCTAGGATCAATCCATAGGGTCTATAGGGTCTCCTCTCCTCTCCTAGGGGGTCTATAGGGGTCTGTAGTGTCACCCTGGGGATCTATAGGATCTCTAGGGTCAATCCATAGGGGTCTATAGGGTCTATAGGGTCTGCTCCCCCTCTCCCCAGGGGGGGGTTGGGGCTGTGCTGAGCTCACTGCTGGGGATCCATAGGGGTCTATAGGGTCACCCTGGGTGTCCATAGGGGTTTCTAGGGTCAATCCATAGGGTCTCCTCCCCTCTCCATAGGGGTCCATAGGTGTCTATAGGGTCAATCCATACAAGTCTATAGGGTCACCCTGGGGATCTATAGGATCAATCCATAGAGTCCATAGGGTCTATAGGGTCTCCTCCCCTCTCCCCAAGGGGTCTCAGCCCCAGGGGTGTCCCCATAGGGGTCCATAGGGTCACACTGGTGATCCATAGGGGTCTGTAGAGATCTATAAGGTCAGCTCCTTTCTCCATAGGGGTCCATAGGGATCTATAGGATCACTCCATAGGTGTCTATAGGGTCTGCTCCCCTCTCCATAGGGGTCCATAGGGATCTATAGGATCACTCCATAGGTGTCTATAGGGTCTGCTCCCCTCTCCATAGGGGTCCATAGGGATCTATAGGGTCACTCCATAGGTGTCTATAGGGTCTGCTCCCCTCTCCATAGGGGTCCATAGGGATCTATAGGGTCACTCCATAGGTGTCTATAGGGTCTGCTCCCCTCTCCATAGGGGGTCTCAGCCCCGGGGTCTCCCACCCACAGCCAGGGGGGGTCGGGGCTGTGCTGAGCTCACTGCTGGGAATCCATAGGGGATCCATAGGGGTCCATAGGGGACTATAGGGTCACTCCATAGGGGTCCATAGGGGATCCATAGGGGTGCATAGGGGATCCATAGAGTCACTCTGGGGTTCCATAAGGTCACTCCAGGGATCCATAGGGATCCATAGGGGTCTATAGGGTCACTCCATAGGTGTCCGTAGGTGTCTATAGGGTCTGCTCCCCTCTCCATAGGGGGTCTCAGCCCCGGGGGTCTCCCACTCCCACCCAGGGGGGGGGTCGGGGCTGTGCTGAGCTCACTGCTGGGAATCCATAGGGGTCCATAGGGGTCTATAGGTGTCTATAGGGTCAATCCGTAGGTGTCTATAGGGTCTGCTCCCCTCTCCATAGGGGGTCTCAGCCCCGGGGGTCTCCCACTCCCACCCAGGGGGGTCGGGGCTGTGCTGAGCTCACTGCTGGGAATCCATAGGGGTCCATAGGGGTCTATAGGGGTCTATAGGTGTCTATAGGGTCTCCTCCCCTCTCCATAGGGGGTCTCAGCCCCGGGGTCTCCCACCCACAGCCAGGGGGGTCGGGGCTGTGCTGAGCTCACTGCTGGGAGAGCCAGGAGAGCCCCTGGGGGCCATCGGCCCCTCCTGCAGGTGAGGGGAATGGGACTGGGATTGGGGATTTGGGGGATTTGGGGGAATTTGGGGGAATTTGGGGATTTTGGGGTGATTTTGGGGGGAATTTGGGGATTTTGGGAGGAACTTGGGGCTTTGGGGGTGATTTTGGGGGATTTGGGGGGATTTTGGGAGGAATTTGGGGGGAATTTGGGGGGTTTGGGAGGATTTTTGGGGGAATTTAGGGGGATTTTTGGGGGAATTTGGGGGAATTTGGGGGATTTGGGAGGATTTTTGGGGGATTTGGGGTGATGGGGTGATCTTGGGGGGAATTTGGGGAATTTGGGAGGATTTTTGGGGCAATTTTGGGGAATTTGGGGGATTTGGGAGGATTTTTGGGGGATTTGGAGGATTTTGGGAGCATTTGGGGTGATGTTGGGCTGATTTGGGGGGATTTTGGGGAGTTTGGGGTGATGTTGGGGTGATTTTGGGAGGAATTTGGGGGGAATTTGGGGGATTTGGGAGGATTTTTGGGGCAATTTGGGAGGATTTTAGGGGCAATTTTGGGGGATTTGGGGAGTGTTTGGGGGGGATTTGGGAGGATTTTTGGGGGAATTTGGGGGATTTGGGAGGATTCTGGGGGGAATTTAGGGGATTTGGGGTGATTTTGGGGGATTTGGGGGGATTTTGGGAGGAATTTGGGAGGATTTTTGGGGCAATTTTGGGGGATTTGGGGGATTTTGGGGTGATTTGGGGGAGTTTGGGGGGGAACTTGGGGCTTTTGGGGGGATTTTTGGGGGAATTTGGGGGATTTGGGAGGATTTTGGGGGAATTTGGGAGGATTTTTTGGGGGGGAAATTGGGGAATTTGGGGGATTTTGGGCTGATTTGGGGGGAATTTGGGGAGTTTGGGGGGATTTTGGGATGGTTTTAGGGTGGGTTTTGAGGCGTTTGGGGTGGTTTTGGGGAATTTGGGGATTTTGGGGTGGCGTTGGGCCGGTTTTAGGGGGATTTTGGGGAGTTTAGGGGTGGTTTTGGTGGGTTTGGGGGGATTTTGGGGTTTTTGGGGGGATTTGGGGTAATTTTGGGTTGCTTTTGGGGTGGTTTTGTGGTGATTTGAGATCTTTTGGGGTGGTTTTGGGGTGATCTTGGGGGTTTGCAGTGGTTTTGGGGGATTTTGGGGTGGTTTGGGGTTGTTTTTGGGTGATTTCGGGGTGGATTTTGGGTTTTGGAAGATTTTGGGGTGATTTAGGGGTGATTCAGGGTTGGTTTTGGGGGGATTTGGGTTAATTTTTGGATGACTTCTGGGGTTTTGGGATGGTTTTGGGGTTGTTTTAGGGTGATTTTGGGGTGACTTTGGGGGAATTTTGGGGTTTTTTGGGTGATTTGGAGTGATTTTAGGGTGGTTTTGGGGGGTTGGGGGTTTTCAGGTGGTTTTGGGGTGATTTGAGGGCTTTGGGGTGGATTTTGGGTTTTGGAGGATTTGGTTTTGGGGGCTTTGGGGGTGGTTTAGAGTGGTTTTAGGGTGGGTTTGGGGGTTTTCAGGTAGTTTTGGGGTGATTTTGAGGGATTTGGGGTGGTTTGGGGGGGATTTGGGGGGATTTTGGGACGTCTGGGGTCAGTTTTGGGGTTCCCTGGGGTGTCAGGGGCCAGTTTGGGGTGGTTTTGGGTCAGTTTGGGGTGATTTTGGGGTGGATTTTGGGTTTTGGAGGATTTTGGGGTGGTTTGGGGGTGATTCAGGGTTGGTTTTGGGGGGGGGTTTGGGAGTGGTTTGGAGTGGTTCTAGGGTGCTTTTGGGTCAGTTTGGGGTGATTTTGGGGCTTAGGGTCAGTTTTGGGGTGATTTTGGGTCACTTTGGGGTGGGTTTGGGGTCAGTTTGGGGTGATTTTGGGTCAGTTTTTGGGTGGTTTTGGGGTGATTTTGGGGCTCAGGGTCAGTTTTGGGGTGATTTTGGGTCACTTTGGGGTAATTTTGGGTCACTTTGGGGTGGTTTTGGGGCTCAGGGTCAGTTTGGGGTCAGTTTTGTGTCAGTTTTGGGGTGATTTTGGAGTGTCGGGTCAGTTGTGGGTCAGTTCTGGGGTGGTTTTGGGGTCAATTTGGGGTAATTTTGGGTCACTTTGGGGTGATTTTGGGACTCAGGGTCAGTTTGGGGTGGTTTGGGGTCAGTTTTGGGGTGATTTTGGGGTGGTTTGGGTGACTTTGGGGTGACCCCGCTGTCCCCGCAGCGGCCTGGCCAGCATCGCCCGAGTGCTGAGTGTCCAGCGGCAGCACTGGAGCTTCCTGCAGAGCCTGGGTGAGAGAGGGGAACCGAAAATGGGGAAAAACACCCCGAAAATGGGGAAAACGGCCCGAAAGCGGGTGGAAACAACCCAAAATCTGGGGGAAAAACCCCGAAAATGGGGGAAAACACCCTGAAGACAGGGAAAACACCCTGAAAATGGGAAAAACAAACCAAAAATGGGGGAAAACAAGCCAAAATCTGGGGGAAACAACCCGAAAATGGGGAAAACAACCCGAAAACGGGGAAAACAACCCAAAAACAGGGAAAAGAACCCGAAATGGGGGGAAACAACCTGAAAATGGGGAAAACGCCCTGAAAATGGAGGAAACACCAAAAACGGAGAAACACCCTGAAAATGGGGAAAACAACCCGAAAATGGGGAAAACAACCCAAAAATGGGGAAAACGCCCTGAAAATGGGGGGAAATGCCCCAAAATCTGGGGAAATCAACCCAAAAATGGGGAAAACAACCCAAAATCTGGGGGAAAACACCCCGAAAATGGGGAAAACAACCCGAAAATGGAGAAAACAACCCGAAAATGGGGGGAAACAACCCGAAAATGGAGGGGGAAACCCCAAAAACGGGGGAAACAACCCAAAAACGTGGGGAAACCCCGAAAATGGGGAAACACCCCAAAATTCTTGTGGAAAACACCCCAAAAATGGGGGAGAGACCCCAAAATCTGGGGGACACCCCAAAATCTGGGGGAAAAACACCCTGAAAACAAGGAAAACAACCCAAAAATGGGGGAAAACAATCCAAAAATGGGGGGAAAACATCCCAAAATCTGGGGAAACAACCCAAAAATGGGGAAAACACCCCAAAAACGGGGAAAACAACCCAAAAATCTGGGGCAAAACACCCTGAAAATGTGGGGGAAACCCCAAAAATGTGGGGAAAAAACCCAAAATGGGGGAAAGCCACCCCAAAAACAGGAGAGAGACCCCAAAATCTGGGGGGAAAAAACCCCAAAAGTGGGGGAAACCCCAAAAATGCAGAAAACATCCCAAAATTGTGGGGAAAAACCCCGAAAACGGGGGGACACCCCAAAAACAGGAGAGAGACCTCAAAATCTGGGGGAAACTCCCCAAAAACGGGGAAAACACCCCAAAATCTGGGGAGAAAACCCCAAAAACAGGGGGGAAACCTCAAAAATTGGGGGAAAACAACCCAAAAATTGGGAAACACCCCAAAATTCTGGGGGAAAACACCCCAAAAACAGGGGAGAGACCCCAATATCTGGGGGAAAACATCCCGAAACGGTAGGGAACACCCCAAAAACGGGAGGAACCCCAAAATCCTGGCGGGGCTCCTTTGAAACCCTGCAAAATCGAGGGGAGGCTTTGGGGGACGAGCTAGGCCTCGTTGCTAAGGCGCCATGTTGGTTGCTAGGGCGCCATATTGGCTGGGTGCCATCTTGGTTGCTAGGCAGCCGTGTTGGTTGCTCTGAGGTCACTCTGGGGGTCCATAGGCCATCCTGGGGGTCCCTATAGCCCCTATATCCCCCATAGCCACCTCCCCTCTCCCCAGGGGCTCTGTAGGGTCACCCTATAGGGGATCCTGGGTGCTAGGCTGCCATATTGGCTGGCTGCCACGTTGGCTGCTAGGCCTCGTTGCTAAGGCGCCATCTTGGTTGCTAGGACACCCATTGGTTGCTAGGCTGCCATCTTGGTTGCTAGGCTGCCATATTGATTGGTTGCTGTATTGGTTGCTATGCTGCCATCTTGGTTGGTAGGCCGCCATACTGGTTGCTAGGTTGCCACGTTGGTTGCTAGGCCGCCATACTGCATAGCTACACTCTTAGTCGCTAGGCTGCCTCATTGGTTGCTAGGCTGCCCTGCTGGCTGCTAGGCCTCGTTGCTAAGGCACCTTCTTGGTTGCTAGGGCACCCCTTGGTTGCTAGGCTGCCATGGTGACTGGCTGCCATCTTGGTTGCTAGGTTGCCATGTTGGTTGCTAGGCCACCATACTGGTTGCTGGGATGACACCTTGGTTGCTGGGACACCCCTTGGTTGCTAGGCTGCCATCTTGGTTGCTAGGCTGCCATATTGATTGGTTGCTGTATTGGTTGCTATGCTGCCATGTTGGTTGCTAAGTCACCATCTTGGTTACTAGGTTGCCATACTGGTTGCTAAGGTGCCATGTTGGTTGTTAGGCCGCCATACTGGATAGGTGCACTCTTGGTCACTAGGCCGCCATGTTGGTTGCTAGGCTGCCCTGTTGGTTGCTAGGCCTCATTGCTAAGGCACCCCTTGGTTGCTAGGCTGCCATCTTGCCTGGCTGCCACCTTGGTTGTCATGCTGCCATACTGCATAGCTGCACTCTTAGTCACTGGGCTGCCTCATTGGTTGCTAGGCTGCCATGTTGGCTGCTAGGCCTCGTTGCTAAGGCGCCATCTTGTTTGCTAGGGCACCGTGTTGGTTGCTAGGCTGCCATCTTGGTTGCTATGGCGCCCTGTTGGTTGCTAAGGTGCCCTGTTGGGTGCTAGGCCGCCATGGTGACTGACTGCCATCTTGGTTGCTAAGTTGCCATGCTGGTTGCAAGGCCACCATTCTGGTTGCTGGGATGACATCTTGGTTGCTAGGCCGCCATACTGGATAGCTGCTCTCTTAGTCACTGGGCCGCCAGATTGGCTGGCTACCCTGTTGGCTGCTAGGCCTCATTGCTAAGGCGCCATGTTGGTTGCTAGGACACCCATTGGTTGCTAGGCTGCCATCTTGGTTGCTATGCTGCCATGTTGATTGGTTGCTGTATTGGTTGCTGGGCTGCCATCTTGGTTGCTATGCTGCCATCTTGGTTGCTAGGTTGCCATGTTGGTTGCTAAGGTGCCACGTTGGTTGCTAGGCCTCCATACTGCATAGCTACACTCTTAGTTGCTAGGCTGCCTCATTGGTTGCTAGGCTGCCCTGTTGGCTGCTAGGCCTCGTTGCTAAGATGCCATCTTGGTTGCTAGGGCACCCCTTGGTTGCTAGGCTGCCATCTTGCCTGGCCACCGCCTTGATTGTCATACTGCTATGCTGGATAGCTGCACTCTTAGTCACTGGGCTGCCTCATTGGTTGCTAGGCTGCCATGTTGGCTGCTAGGCCTCGTTGCTAAGGCGCCATCTTGGTTGCTAGGGCACCATGTTGGTTGCTAGGCTGCCCTGTTGGTTGCTGTATTGGTTGCTGGGCTGCCATCTTGGTTGCTAGGCTGCCATGTTGGTTGCTAGGTCACCATACTGGTTGCTAGGCCGCCATCTTGGTTGCTAGGCTGCCATCGTGGTTGCTAGGCCGCCATATTGGTTGCTAGGCCGCCATTTTGGTTGCTAGGCCGCCATCTTGCCTGGCCGCCATCTCGTTTCCCCTCAGAAACCCCAAAACCTCCCGAAATCTCCTCAGGGACCCCAAAGCCTCTCAGAAACCCCAAAATCTCCCAAAAGGGCTCAGAACAGGTTCTGGGTGCCAAGCTGAGTTTCCCGCTCTGTCACAGACACTGATGAGGAGGAGGAGGAGGAAGAAGAGAAAGATGAGGAAGAGGATGAGGAGGAAGAGGAAGCAGCAGGAGGAGCAGAGCAGGAAGATGAAGATGAGGAAGATGAGGATGAGGATGATGCTGAGGAGGCAGCGGGGGATGGGAACACCGCCGAGGCTCACCTGGATGTGCCACCTGAGGCACCTGGGACAGCCAGGGTGGGGCTGCTGTACGACCAGCGCATGGAGGAGCACAGGAACACCTGGGACAGGTGAGTGGGGACACCTGGGACACCTGGGACAGGTGAGAGAGGGACACCTGGGGACAGGTGAGGGACAGACAGGGGACACCTGGGGACAGCTGGGGACAGCTGGGAGAGGTGAGGGACTGACAGGGGACACATGGGGACACCTGGGACAGGTGAGTTAGGGACACCTGGGGACACCTGGGGACAGGTGAGGGAGGGGGCTGAGAACACCTGGGACAGGTGAGTGACAGGGGACACCTGGGACACTTGGGGACAGGTGAGTGGGGACAGCTGGGACAGGTGAGGGACTGACAGGGGACACCTGGAACAGGTGAGTGGGGACACCTGGGGACACCTGGGGACACCTGGGACAGGTGAGGGACAGACGGGACACCTGAGACACCTGGGGACACCTGGGGACAGGTGAGTGGGGACAGCTGAGACACCTGGGAGAGGTGAGGGAGGGGCTGAGAACACCTGGGACAGGTGAGTGACAGGGGACACCTGGGGACACCTGGGACAGGTGAGGGACTGACAGGGGACACCTGGGGACACCTGAGAGAGGTGAGGGAGGGACAGCTGGGGACAGCTGAGGCACCTGGGGATACCTGGGGACGTCTGGGACAGGTGAGTTGGGCTCACCTGGGGACACTTGAGACACCTGGGGACACCTGAGGACAGGTGAGGGAGTAGCACAGGAACACCTGGGACAGGTGAGTTAGGGACACCTGGGGACAGCTGGGACAGGTGAGGGACAGGGGGATACCTGGGACAGGTTGTTTTTGGGATGATTTTGGGCTGATTCTGAGGTGATTTTGGGATATTTTTGGGGTGATTTTGGGATATTTTTGAGGTGATTTTGGGATGTTTTTAGGGTGATTCTGGGGTGGTTTTTTGGGTGGTTTTTATGATGATTTTGGGGTCATTTTGGGGTGATTTTAGGATGAGTTTGACTGATTTTGGGGTTATTTTGGGGTTCATTCCCAGCCAGCACCCCGAGTCCCCGCAGCGCGTGTCCTGGGGATGATTTCGGGATGATTTTGGGATGATTTTGGGATGATTTTAGGATGATTTTGGGATGATTTTGGGATGATTTTGGGGCAGCTCTGGGGCAGTTTTTACAGTGGTTTTAGGCTGTTTTTAGGATGATTTCAGGATGTTCTAAGGATTTTTTGGGTAATTTTGGGGTGATTTTTAGGCTCTTTTTGGGGTGATTTTAGGCGGTTTTTAGGATGATTTCAGGATGTTTTTAAGATATTTTTGGGCTGATCTTGGGATATTTTTGGGTTATTTTTCCCAGCCAGCACCGCGAGTCCCCGCAGCGGGTGTCCCTGGGTGATCTCAGGATGATTCAGGATATTTTTAGGATATTTTTGGGTAATTTTGGGGTTCCTCTCCCAGCCAGCACCCCGAGTCCCCGCAGCGGGTGTCCCTGGCTGATTTCAGGATGATTTCAGGATGATTTCAGGATGCTTTCAGTATATTTTATGATAATTTTGGGTTATTTCTCCCAGCCAGCACCCCGAGTCCCCGCAGCGGCTGTCCCTGGGTTATTTCAGGATGATTTCAGGATGCTTTCAGTATATTTTATGATATTTTTGTGTAATTTTTCCCAGCCAGCACCCCGAGTCCCCGCAGCGGCTGTCCCGCGCGCTGCAGCGGCTGCAGGAGCTGGGCTCGGCGCAGAGCTGCCTCAGGCTGACAGCGAGAGCCGCGACTGCGCGGGAGCTGAGAGCCGTGCACACGTGAGGGGGAGAAAACCCAATTTGGGGAGGGGGGGGGGAATGGAACTGGGGAGGGGGACATTGAGACTGGGGAGGGGGACCCTGAAATCTGGGGAGGGGAGAGCGGAATTTGGGGAGGGGAGAGCGGAATTTGGGGAGGGGAGACTGGAATTTGGGGTAAAACGGAATTTGGGGAGGGGGCATTGAAACTGGGGAGGGGGACATTGAAAGTGGGGAGGGGAGACTGGAATTTGGGGGAAAAACCCGAATTTGGGGAGGGGAGAGCGGAATTTGGGGTAAAAACCCAATCTGGGGAGGGGGAGACTGGAATTTGGGGAGGGGAGATCGGAATTTGGGGGGGGGGGGAAACTGAATTTGGGGAGGGGGAGAATGGAATTGGGGGGGGAAACCCAATTTGGGGAGGGGGACATTGAAACTGGGGAGGGGGACCCTGAAATTTGGGGAGGGGAGACTGGAATTTGGGGGAGGGGAACTGAATTCGGGGAGGGGGAGAATGGAATTGGGGAGGGGAAAACTAAATTTGGGGAGGGGGAAACCGAAATTTGGGGAGGGGAGAGCGGAATTTGGGGGGGGGGAACCCAATTTGGGGAGGGGGAGACCAGAATTGGGGGAGGGAAACTGAATTTGGGGAGGGGGAGAATGAAACTGGGGGGGGGGGGAAACTGAAATTGGGGAGGGGGAAACCAAAATTTGGGGAGGGGAGAGCGGAATTTGGGGGGGGGAAACTGAATTCGGGGAGGGGGACATTGAAACTGGGGAGGGGGACCCTGAAATTTGGGGAGGGGAGAGCGGAATTTGGGGTAAAAACCCAAATTCAGGGAGGGAGAGCGGAATTTGGGGAGGGGAAACTGAATTTGGGGAGAGGAGACTGGAATTTGGGGGGAAAACACTGTAAAACGCGGGAGACCCCAAATTTGGGCAGGGGGAGACCCCAAAATGGGGAGGAGATCCAAACTGGGGGGAGATCCAAACTGGGGATGGAGACACCGAAATTTGGGGAGGGGGAGACCAAAACTGGGGAGGGGGACACTGAAATTGGGGAGGGGAACCCCAAATTTGGGGAGGGGAAACCGAAATTTGGGGGTCTCCGGGGGTTTGGGGGTCCTCAAACTGAAATTTGGGGAGGGGGACACTGAAACTGGGGGGAGAGACCCCAAAATTGGGGAGGGGACACTGAAATTTGGGGGGAAAACACCCTAAAATGGGGGGAGACCCCAAATTGGGGAGGGGACTGAAATTTGGGGAGGGGGGAGACCCTGAAATGGGGGGAAATCCAAACTGGGGATGGAGACACCGAATTTGGGGAGGGGGAGACCAAAACTGGGGAGGGGAAACTGAAATTAGGGGTCTCTGGGGGATTTGGGGATCCTCAAACTGAAATTTGGGGAGGGGACACCGAAACTGGGAGGGGAGACCAAAATTAGGGGGAGGGGGGACCCCAAAATGGGGAGGGGACACTGAAATTTGGGGGGAAAACACTGTAAAATGGGGGAGAGCCCAAATTTGGAGAGGGAGACATGGAAATTTGGGGGAGAAGACCCCAGATTTGGGGAGGGGGAGACCCTAAAATAGGGAGAGAAATTGAAATTGGGGAGGGGGACATTGGAAGTGGGGAGGGGACACCAAAAATGGGGAGGGGAAACTGAAATTGGGGGAAAAAACACCCTAAAATGGGGGGGGCAACCAAAACTGGGGAGGGGACACCGAAATTTGGGGGGAAACCGAATTAGGGGAGGGGGAGACCCTGAACTGGGGGAGAGAAACTGAAATTAGGGGAGGGGAGACCCAAAAATGGGGGGGAGACTGAAATTTGGGGAGGGGGAGACCAAAATCATGGAGGGGAAACCGAAATTTGGGGTTCTCTGGGGGATTTGGGGGTCCTCAAACTGGAATTTGGGGAGGGGGACACTGAAATCGGGGGGGGAAAGAAAACCCCAAAATAGGGGGGAGCCCAAATTTGGGGAGGGGGAGACCCTAAAATGGGGAGGAGATCCAAAATTGGGGAGGGGGACATCGAAATTTGGGGGGGAGAACCGAAATTGGGGAGGGGGAGACCCTGAACTGGGGGAGAGAAACTGAAATTAGGGGAGGGGGAGACCCAAAAATGGGGGGGAGATCAAAAATCGGGGGAGGGAGACACTGAATTTTGGGGCAGAAAACTGAATTTGGGGAGGGGGAGACCAAAAATGGGGAGGGGGATATTGAAATTGGGGAGGGGGGACGCTGAAATTTGGGGAGGAGACCCCAAATTTGGGGAGGGGAAACCGAAATTCGGGGGTCTCCGGGGGTTTGGGGGTCCTCAAACTGAAATTCGGGGAGGGGGACACTGAAATTGGGGGGGAGAGACCCCAAAACTGGGGAGGGGACACTGAAATTGGGGAGGGGACACTGAAATTTGGGGGGAAAACACCCTAAAATGGGGGGAGACCCCGAATTGGGGAGGGGACTGAAATTTGGGGGGTAAGACCCCGAATTTGGGGAGGGGGAGACCCTAAAATGGGGAGGGGACACCGAAATTGGGGAGGGGGACACAGAAATTTGGGGTTCTGTGGGGGGTTTGGGGTTCCCTCTGGGATTTTGGGGGATTTGGGCACTGGAGGAGTTCCCTGATGGGAGGGATTTGGGGTTTTTGACCCAAGGGATTTAGGATCACTGACCAGTGGGATTTGGGATCACTGACCAGTGGGATTTGGGATCACTGACCAGTGGGATTTAGGATCACTGACCATTGGGATTTGGGATCACTGACCATTGGGATTTGGGATCACTGACCATTGGGATTTCGGATCTCTGCCCAGTGGGATTTAGGATCACTGACCATTGGGATTTGGGATCACTGACCAGTGGGATTTGGGATCACTGACCATTGGGATTTAGGATCACTGACCAGTGGGATTTAGGATCACTGACCATTGGGATTTGGGATCACTGACCATTGGGATTTGGGATCACTGACCATTGGGATTTGGGATCTCTGCCCAGTGGGATTTAGGATCACTAACCCATTTTTGGGATCTCTGCCCAGTGGGGTTTAGGATCACTAACCCATTTTTGGGGTCACTGCCCAGTGGGATTTGGGGTCACTGACCAGTTTTTGGGGTCTGCTCCATGGGATTTAGGATTTCTGACCACTGGGATTTGGGATCACTGACCATTGGGATTTAGGATCACTGACCATTGGGATTTAGGATTTCTGACCATTGGGATTTGGGATCACTGACCATTGGGATTTGGGATCACTGACCATTGGGATTTAGGATCACTGACCATTGGGATTTAGGATCACTGACCATTGGGATTTGGGATCACTGACCACTGGGATTTAGGATCACTGACCAGTGGGATTTGGGATCACTGACCATTGGGATTTAGGATCACTGACCAGTGGGATTTGGGATCACTGACCAGTGGGATTTAGGATCACTGACCATTGGGATTTGGGATCACTGACCCAAGGGATTTAGGATCACTGACCATTGGGATTTGGGATCACTGACCATTGGGATTTGGGATCACTGACCATTGGGATTTGGGATCTCTGCCCAGTGGGATTTAGGATCTCTGACCATTGGGATTTGGGATCACCGACCATTGGGATTTGGGATCACTGACCAGTGGGATTTAGGATCACTGACCATTGGGATTTGGGATCACTGACCATTGGGATTTGGGATCACTGACCATTGGGATTTGGGATCACTGACCATTGGGATTTGGGATCACCGGCCATTGGGATTTGGGATCACTGACCATTGGGATTTAGGATCTCTGCCCAGTGGGATTTAGGATCACTGCGCATTGGGATTTGGGATCACTGACCATTGGGATTTGGGATCACCGACCATTGGGATTTGGGATCACTGACCATTGGGATTTGGGATCACCGGCCATTGGGATTTGGGATCACTGACCAGTGGGATTTAGGATCACTGACCATTGGGATTTGGGATCACTGACCATTGGGATTTGGGATCACTGACCATTGGGATTTGGGATCTCTGCCCAGTGGGATTTAGGATCACTAACCCATTTTTGGGATCTCTGCCCAGTGGGGTTTAGGATCACTAACCCATTTTTGGGGTCACTGCCCAGTGGGATTTGGGGTCACTGACCAGTTTTTGGGGTCTGCTCCATGGGATTTAGGATTTCTGACCACTGGGATTTGGGATCACTGACCATTGGGATTTAGGATCACTGACCATTGGGATTTAGGATTTCTGACCATTGGGATTTGGGATCACTGACCATTGGGATTTGGGATCTCTGCCCAGTGGGATTTGGGATCTCTGCCCAGTGGGATTTAGGATCACTGACCATTGGTATTTGGGATCTCTGCCCAGTGGGATTTAGGATCACTGACCATTGGGATTTGGGATCACCGACCATTGGGATTTGGGATCACTGACCAGTGGGATTTAGGATCACTGACCATTGGGATTTGGGATCTCTGCCCAGTGGGATTTAGGATCACTGACCAGTGGGATTTAGGATCACTGACCATTGGGATTTAGTATTTCTGACCATTGGGATTTGGGATCTCTGCCCAGTGGGATTTAGGATCACTGACCATTGGGATTTGGGATCACTGACCATTGGGATTTAGGATCACTGACCAGTGGGATTTAGGATCACTAACCCATTTTTGGGATCACTGCCCAGTGGGATTTGGGGTCACTGACCAGTTTTTGGGGTCTGCTCCATGGGATTTAGGATTTCTGACCATTGGGATTTGGGGATTTGGGATCACTGCCCAGTGGGATTTGGGATCACTAACCGTTGGGATTTAGGATCTCTACCCAGGGATTTTTGGGGTCTGCCCAGTGGCATTTAGAATCTCTCACCAGGGTTTTTTGGGATTTCTGCCCAGTGGGATTTGGGGTCTCTGACCATTTTTTGGGGTCACTAACCCATTTTTGGGGTCTGCCCGGTGGGATTTGGGGTCACTAATGGGTTTTTGGGGTCTGCCTGGTGGGATCTGGGGTCTCTGACCATTGGGATTTAGGATCTCTGCCCAGTGGGATTTGGGATCTCTGACCTGTTTCTGGGGTCTCTGGCAATTGGCATTTAGGATCACTGACTGGGGAGATTTAGGATCTCTCATCGGGGGTTTTTGGGGTCTGCCCCGTGGGATTTGGGGTCAGTGATGGGTTTTTGGGGTCTGCCCCATGGGATTTGGGATCACTAACCCATTTTTGGGGTTTTTGGGGTCTGCCCATGGCATTTAGGGTCTCTGCCTAGTGGCATTTAGGGTCACTGACCATTGGGATTTAGGATCATTGACCATTGGGATTAGGATCTCTCACCAGGGGTTTTTGGGATGTTTGCCCAGTGGGATTTAGGGTCTCTGATCGTTTTTTGGGGTCACTAACCCATTTTTGGGGCCTGCCCCGTGGGATTTGGGATCAATGATGGGTTTCTGGGGTCTGCCCGGTGGGATTTGGGGTCGCTAACCCATGTTTGGGGTCTGCCCAGTGGGATTTGGGGTCAATTTTGGGGTCTGCCCTGTGGGATTTGTGGTCACTAACCCATGTTTGGGGTCTGCTCCATGGGATTTGGGATCACTAACCCGTGTTTGGGGTGTTTGGGGTCTGCCTGGTGGGATTTGGGATCCCTGATCCATTTTTGGGGTCTGACTGGTGGGATTTGGGATCACTAACCCATGTTTGGGGTCTGCCCGGTGGGATTTGGGATCCCTAACCCATGTTTGGGGTTTTTGGGGTCTGCCCAGTGGGATTTGGGATCCCTGACCCGTGTTTGGGGTGTTTGAGGTCTGACTGGTGGGATTTGGGGTCACTAACGGGTTTTGGAGGTCTGACTGGTGGGATTTGGGATCCCTGACCCGTGTTTGGGGATTTGGGCTCTGCCCGGTGGGATTTGGGGTCCCTGACCCGTGTTTGGGGTGTTTGGGGTCTGCCCGGTGGGATTTGGGGTCCCTGACCCGTGTTTGGGGTCTGCCCGGTGGGATTTGGGGTCCCTGACCCATGTTTGGGGTGTTTGGGTTCTGCCCGGTGGCATTTGGGGTCCCTGACCCGTGTTTGGGGTGTTTGGGGTCTGCTCCATGGGATTTGGGGTCCCTAACCCGTGTTTGGGGTGTTTGGGGTCTGCCCAGTGGGATTTGGGGTCACTAACCCGTGTTTGGGGATTTGGGGTCTGCCCGGTGGGATTTGGGGTCCCTGACCCGTGTTTGGGCTCTGCCCGGTGGGATTTGGGGTCCCTGACCCGTGTTTGGGGATTTGGGGTCTGCCCGGTGGCATTTGGGGTCCCTGACCCGTGTTTGGGGATTTGGGGTCTGCTCCATGGCATTTGGGGTCCCTGACCCGTGTTTGGGGTCTGCCCAGTGGCATTTGGGGTCCCTGACCCGTGTTTGGGGATTTGGGGTCTGCCCGGTGGGATTTGGGGTCCCTGACCCGTGTTTGGGGATTTGGGGTCTGCCCGGTGGCATTTGGGGTCCCTGACCCGTGTTTGGGGTGTTTGGGGTCTGCCCGGTGGGATCTGGGGTCCCTGACCCGTGTTTGGGGTCTGCCCGGTGGCATTTGGGGTCCCTGACCCGTGTTTGGGGTCTGCTCCATGGCATTTGGGGTCCCTGACCCGTGTTTGGGGTGTTTGGGGTCTGCTCCATGGCATTTGGGGTCACTAATGGGTTTTGGGGCTCTGCCCGGTGGGATTTGGGGTCCCTGACCCGTGTTTGGGGTGTTTGGGGTCTGCCCAGTGGCATTTGGGGTCCCTAACCCGTGTTTGGGCTCTGCCCGGTGGCATTTGGGATCACTAACCCATTTTTGGGTTCTGCCCGGTGGCATTTGGGGTCCCTGAACCGTGTTGGGGTGTTTGGGTTCTGCCCGGTGGGATTTGGGGTCCCTAACCCGTGTTTGGGGTGTTTGGGGTCTGCCCGGTGGGATTTGGGATCCCTGACCCGTGTTTGGGCTCTGCCCGGTGGGATTTGGGGTCCCTGACCCGTGTTTGGGGTGTTTGGGTTCTGCCCGGTGGCATTTGGGGTCCCTGAACCGTGTTGGGGTGTTTGGGTTCTGCCCGGTGGGATTTGGGGTCCCTGAACCGTGTTGGGGTGTTTGGGTTCTGCCCGGTGGGATTTGGGGTCCCTAACCCGTGTTTGGGGTGTTTGGGGTCTGCCCGGTGGCATTTGGGGTCCCTGACCCGTGTTTGGGGTGTTTGGGGTCTGCTCCATGGCATTTGGGGTCCCTGACCCGTGTTTGGGGTGTTTGGGGTCTGCCCGGTGGGATCTGGGGTCCCTGACCCGTGTCTGGGCTCTGCAGGCGCTCGCACATCCGCGCTCTGTCCCGCGCCGCGCTGCTGAGCCCGCGGGAGCTGCGCGCTCTGTCCGAGAGGTACAACAGCGTCTACCTGTGCCAGCGATCCTACCGCTGCGCCCGGCTGGCGGCGGGGGGCGCCTGCGAGGCTGTGCGGGCCGTCATGGCGGGAAAGGTGTGTTTGGGGTTTTTGGGATCCTTTTTTTGGGTTTTGGGGATCCTTTTTGGGGTCAGGATTTGGGGTTTGGGGTTCCCTGTGCCAGCGATCCTACCGCTGCGCCCGGCTGGCAGCAGGGGGCTCCTGTGAGGCTGTGCGGGCCGTCATGGCGGGAAAGGTGCGTTTGGGGTTTTTGGGATCCTTTTTGGGGTTTGGGGATCCTTTTGGGGTTAGCTGTGCCAGAGATCCTGCAGTTACACCCCGCTGGCAGCAGGGGGCGCCTGTGAGGCTGTGCGGGCCGTCATGGCGGGAAAGGTGCGGTTGGGGGATCCTTGTGGGGTTTGGGGTCAGGATTTGGGGTTTGGGGATCCTTTTTGGGGTCAGGATTTGGGGTTTGGGGTTCCCTGTGCCAGCGATCCTACCGCTGCGCCCGGCTGGCTGCGGGGGCGCCTGCGAGGCTGTGCGGGCCGTCATGGCGGGAAAGGTGGGTTTGGGGGATCCTTGTGGGGTTTGGGGTCAGGATTTGGGGTTTGGGGATCCTTTTTGGGGTCAGGATTTGGGGTTTGGGGTTCCCTGTGCCAGCAGTCCTACCGCTGTGCCCGGCTGGCGGCAGGGGGCTCCTGTGAGGCTGTGCGGGCCGTCATGGCGGGAAAGGTGTGTTTGGGGTTTTTGGGATCCTTTTTGGGGTTTGGGGATCCTTTTGGGGTTAGCTGTGCCAGAGATCCTGCAGTTACACCCTGCTGGCAGCAGGGGGCGCCTGTGAGGCTGTGCGGGCCGTCATGGCGGGAAAGGTGTGTTTGGGGGATCCTTGTGGGGTTTTGGGATCTTTTTTGGGTTTTTGGGGTCAGGATTTGGGGTTTGGGGTTATCTGTGCCAGCGATCCTGCAGTTGCGCCTGGCTGGCAGCAGGGGGCGCTTGTGAGGCTGATGGCGGAAGAGGTGGGTTTAGGGGATCCTTTTTGCGGTTTTGGGATCCTGTTTGGGGTTTTTGGGATACTTTTGGGGTTTGGGGATCCTTTTGGGGTCAGGATTTGGGGTTTGGGGTTCCCTGTTCCAGCGATCCTACCGCTGTGCCCGGCTGGCAGCAGGGGGCTCCTGTGAGGCTGTGCGGGCCGTCATGGCGGGAAAGGTGCGTTTGGGGTTTTTGGGATCCTTTTTGGGGTTTTGGGATCCTTTTGGGGTTAGCTGTGCCAGAGATCCTGCAGTTACACCCTGCTGGCAGCAGGGGGCGCCTGTGAGGCTGTGCGGGCCGTCATGGCGGGAAAGGTGTGTTTGGGGTCAGGATGTGGGATTTGGGGTCAGGATTTGGGGTTTGGGGATCCTTTTTGGGGTCAGGATTTGGGGTTTGGGGTTCTCTGTGCCAGCAGTCCTACCGCTGTGCCCGGCTGGCGGCAGGGGCGCCTGTGAGGCCGTGGGGGCTGTCATGGCGGGAAAGGTGTGTTTGGGGTTTTTGGGATCCTTTTGGGGTTTTTGGGATCCTTTTGGGGTCAGGATTTCGGGTCTGGGAGGTCTCTGTGGCAGCAATCCTGCAGTTGCACCCAGCTGGCAGCAGGGGGCGCTTGTGAGGCTGGTCGCGGAAAAGGTGTATTTGGGGTTTTGAGGTCAGGATTTGGGGTTTTGGGATCCTTTTGGGGTTTGGGGATTCTTTTGGGGTCAGGATTTGAGGTTTTGGGATCCTTTTGGTGTTTGGGGTCTGTCTGGGGTTTGGGGGTTTTCAACAGGATTTGGGGGTTTTGGGGTTTTTTGGGGGGTTTTTTTGGGGTCTGTCTGCTATTTTGGGGTGTTTTTGGGGTCGCAGGTCCGCTCCTCGCTGGCCATCCTGTGCTCCTCTGTGGTATTTTTAGGTGTTCCTATGGGGTTTTCTATGGGGTTTTTGGGTGTTTTGGGGGCTTTTTTGGGGTCTGTCTGCTATTTTGGGGTGGTTTTGGGGTCTCAGGTCCGTTCCTGCCTGGCCATCCTGCACCCCTTTGTGCTGTTTTTTGGTGTTCCTGTGATGTTTCCTATAGGATTTGGGGTTTTCTATGGGGTTTTCTATAGGATTTTAGG
Source organism: Entomyzon cyanotis (assembly GCA_024500445.1). Lineage (NCBI taxonomy): Eukaryota > Metazoa > Chordata > Aves > Passeriformes > Meliphagidae > Entomyzon > Entomyzon cyanotis. Next base: position 30,043 of record JAKEPQ010000193.1, on the reverse strand, counting down.
GTTCCTATGGGGTTTTCTATGGGGTTTTTGGGTATTTTTGGGGTCTCTATAGGATTTTGGGGTGTTTTTGGGGTGGCAGGTCCACTCCTCGCTGGCCATCCTGCACCCCCTGTGGTGTTTTTGGTGTTCCTATGGGGTTTCTATGGGGTTTTCTATACGATTTTTGGGTTTTCAATAGGATTTCAGGGTTTTGGGGGGGTTTTTGGGGTCTCTCTGCTATTTTGGGGTATTTTTTGGGGTGGCAGGTCCACTCCTCCCTGGCCATTCTATGCCCCCTGTGGTGTTTTTGGTGTTCCTATGGGGTTTTCTATAGACTTTTGGGTTTTCTATGGGGTTTTCTATAGGATTTTAGGGTTCCTATGGGGTTTTCTATGGGGTTTTTGGGTATTTTTGGGGTCTCTCTGCTATTTTGGGGTATTTTTTGGGGTGGCAGTTCCGCTCCTCCCTGGCCATCCTGCACCCTCTGTGGTGGTTTTAGCTGTTCCTATGGTTTTTCCTATAGGATTTTGGGTTTTCTGTGGGGTTTTCTATAGGGTTTTGGGGTTCCTAAGGGGTTTTCTGTGGGGGTTTTGGGTGTTTTTGGGGTTTTTTGGGGTCTCTCTGATGTTTTTGGGGTCACAGGTCTGTTCCTGCCTGGCCATCCTGCACCCCCTGTGGTGTTTTTGGTGTTCCTATGGGGTTTTTTATAGGATTTGGGGTTTTCTATGGGGTTTTCTGTAGGATTTTGGATTATCTCTGTTGTTTTTGGGGTTTTTTTGGGGTCTCTCTGCTATTTTGGGTTATTTTTGGGGTGGCAGGTCCACTCCTCCCTGGCCGTTCTGTGCCCCCTGTGGTGGTTTTGGTGTTCCTATGGGGTTTTCTATAGATTTTGGGCTTTTCTATGGGGTTTTCTATAGGATTTTGGGGTTGCTATGGGGTTTTCTATGGGGTTTTTGGGTATTTTTGGGGTCTCTCTGCCATTTTGGGGTGTTTTTGGGGTGGCAGTTCCGCTCCTCCCTGGCCATCCTGCCCCCCTGTGGTGGTTTTAGCTGTTCCTATGGTTTTTCCTATAGGATTTTGGGTTTTCTGTGGGGTTTTCTATAGGGTTTTGGGGTTCCTAAGGGGTTTTCTGTGGGGGTTTTGGGTGTTTTTGGGGTTTTTTGGGGTCTCTCTGATGTTTTTGGGGTCACAGGTCTGTTCATGCCTGGCCATCCTGCACCCCCTGTGGTGTTTTTGGTGTTCCTATGGGGTTTTTTATAGGATTTGGGGTTTTCTATGGGGTTTTCTGTAGGATTTTGGATTATCTCTGTTGTTTTTGGGGTTTTTTTGGGGTCTCTCTGCTATTTTGGGTTATTTTTGGGGTGGCAGGTCCACTCCTCCCTGGCCGTTCTGTGCCCCTCTGTGGTGTTTTTGGTGTTCCTGTGGTGTTTCCTATTGGATTTTGGGTTTTCTATGGGGTTTTCTATAGGATTTTTGGGTTCCTAAGGGGTTTTCTATGGGGGTTTTGGGTATTTTTGGGGTCTCTATAGGATTTTGGGGTGGTTTTGGGGCGGCAGGTCCACTCCTCGCTGGCCATCCTGCACCCCCTGTGGTGTTTTTGGTGTTCCTATGGGGTTTTCTATAGACTTTTGGGTTTTCTATGGGGTTTTCTATAGGATTTTAGGGTTCCTATGGGGTTTTCTATGGGGTTTTTGGGTATTTTTGGGGTCTCTATAGGATTTTGGGGTGTTTTTGGGGTGGCAGGTCCACTCCTCGCTGGCCATCCTGCACCCCCTGTGGTGTTTTTGGTGTTCCTATGGGGTTTCTATGGGGTTTTCTGTACGATTTTTGGGTTTTCAATAGGATTTCAGGGTTTTGGGGGGGTTTTTGGGGTCTCTCTGCTATTTTGGGGTGTTTTTGGGGTGGCAGGTCTGCTCCTCCTTGGCCATCCTGTGCCTCTCTGTGGTGTTTTTGGTGTTCCTATGGTGTTTCCTATAGGATTTTGGGTTTTTATGGGGTTTTCGGGTTCCTATGGGGTTTTCTATGGGATTTTTGGGTATTTTGGGGTCTCTCTGCTATTTTGGGGTATTTTTTGGGGTGGCAGGTCCACTCCTCCCTGGCCGTTCTGTTCCCCTCTGTGGTGTTTTTGGTGTTCCTATGGGGTTTTCTATAGACTTTTGGGTTTTCTATGGGGTTTTCTATAGGATTTTGGGGTTGCTATGGGGTTTTCTATGGGGTTTTTGGGTATTTTTGGGGTCTCTCTGCCATTTTGGGGTGTTTTTGGGGTGGCAGTTCCGCTCCTCCCTGGCCATCCTGCCCCCCTGTGGTGGTTTTAGCTGTTCCTATGGTTTTTCCTATAGGATTTTGGGTTTTCTGTGGGGTTTTCTATAGGGTTTTGGGGTTCCTAAGGGGTTTTCTGTGGGGGTTTTGGGTGTTTTTGGGGTTTTTTGGGGTCTCTCTGATGTTTTTGGGGTCACAGGTCTGTTCCTGCCTGGCCATCCTGCACCCCCTGTGGTGTTTTTGGTGTTCCTATGGGGTTTTTTATAGGATTTGGGGTTTTCTATGGGGTTTTCTGTAGGATTTTGGATTCTCTCTGTTGTTTTTGGGGTTTTTTTTGGGTCTGTCTGCTATTTTGGGTTATTTTTGGGGTGGCAGGTCCACTCCTCCCTGGCCGTTCTGTTCCCCTCTGTGGTGTTTTTGGTGTTCCTGTGGTGTTTCCTATAGGATTTGGGGTTTTCTATGGGGTTTTCTATAGGATTTTTGGGTTCCTATGGGGTTTTCTATGGGGGTTTTGGGTATTTTTGGGGTCTCTATAGGATTTTGGGGTGGTTTTGGGGTGGCAGGTCCACTCCTCGCTGGCCATCCTGCACCCCCTGTGGTGTTTTTGGTGTTCCTATGGGGTTTCTATGGGGTTTTCTATACGATTTTTGGGTTTTCAATAGGATTTCAGGGTTTTGGGGGGGGGTTTTGGGGTCTCTCTGCTATTTTGGGGTGTTTTTGGGGTGGCAGGTCTGCTCCTCCTTGGCCATCCTGTGCCTCTCTGTGGTGTTTTTGGTGTTCCTATGGTGTTTCCTATAGGATTTTGGGTTTTTATGGGGTTTTCGGATTCCTATGGGGTTTTCTATGGGATTTTTGGGTATTTTTGGGGTCTCTCTGCTATTTTGGGGTGTTTTTGGGGTGGCAGTTCCGCTCCTCCCTGGCCATCCTGCCCCCCCTGTGGTGGTTTTAGCTGTTCCTATGGTTTTTCCTATAGGATTTTGGGGTTTCTGTGGGGTTTTCTATAGGGTTTTGGGGTTCCTAAGGGGTTTTCTGTGGGGGTTTTGGGTGTTTTTGGGGTTTTTTGGGGTCTCTCTGATGTTTTTGGGGTCACAGGTCTGTTCCTGCCTGGCCATCCTGCACCCCCCTGTGGTGTTTTTGGTGTTCCTATGGGGTTTTTTATAGGATTTGGGGTTTTCTATGGGGTTTTCTGTAGGATTTTGGATTCTCTCTGTTGTTTTTGGGGTTTTTTTTGGGTCTGTCTGCTATTTTGGGTTATTTTTGGGGTGGCAGGTCCACTCCTCCCTGGCCGTTCTGTGCCCCTCTGTGGTGTTTTTGGTGTTCCTGTGGTGTTTCCTATAGGATTTGGGGTTTTCTATGGGGTTTTCTATAGGATTTTAGGGTTCCTATGGGGTTTTCTATGGGGTTTTTGGGGTTTCTATAGGATTTTGGGGTGGTTTTGGGGTGGCAGTTCCACTCCTCGCTGGCCATCCTGCACCCCCTGTGGTGTTTTTTGGTGTTCCTATGGGGTTTTTTATAGGATTTGGGGTTTTCTATGGGGTTTTTGGGGTTTTTTTGGGGTCTGTCTGTTATTTTTGGGGTCCCTCTGATATCTTTGGGGGTCTGTCTGCTATTTTGGGGTGTTTTTGGTGTCCCAGGTCCGTTCCTGCCTGGCCATGCTGCACCCCTTGTGGTGTTTTAGCTGTTCCTGTGATGTTTCCTATAGGATTTGGGGTTTTCTATGGGGTTTCCTATAGGATTTTGGGGTTCCTACGGGGTTTTCTATGGGGTTTTTGGGTGTTTTGGGGTTTTTGGGGTCTGTATGCTATTTTTGGGGTCTGTCTGATGTTTTTGGGGTGGCAGGTCTGTTCCTGCCTGGCCATCCTGCACCCCCTGTGGTATTTTTGGTGTTCCTATGGTTTTTCCTATAGAATTTTCTATGGGGTTTCCTATAGGATTTTGGGTTTTTAGGGTTTTTTTGGGGTCTGTCTGATATCTTTGGGGTGTTTTTGGGGTCGCAGGTCCGTTCCTGCCTGGCCATGCTGCGCCCCTCTGTGGTGTTTTTGGGGTTCCTATGGGGTTCCTATGGGGTTTTCAATAGGATTTTGGGTTTTTAGGGGGTGGTTTTGGGTTTTCAATAGGATTTTGGGGTTTTTTTGGGGTCTCCCTGATGTTTTCGGGGTGTTTTTGGGGTCTCAGGTCCGCTCCTGCCTGGCCCTGCTGCGCCCCCTGTGGTGTTTTTGGGGTTCCTATGGGGTTTCTATGGGGTTTTCTATAGGATTTTGGGGTCCTATGGGGTTTTCTATGGGGTTTTGGGGTTTTTTGGGGTCCCTCTGCTATCTTTGGGGTCTCTCTGCTATTTCGGGGTGTTTTTGGGGTCGCAGGTCCGCTCCTGCCTGGCCCTGCTGCGCCCCCGGGTCACCACGCTGGCCGCGGCTCGGCCGGAGGGTTCTGTCTGTTCAACAACGCGGCCGTGGCGGCGAGACACGCCCAGCGCCTGGCGGGGGGACAGCTCAGGTACGGAGACCCCTACCCAAATTAGAGACCCCTACCCAAATTAGAGACCCCTCCCCTAATTAGAGACCCGAGACACGCCCAGCGCCTGGCGGGGGGACAGCTCAGGTACAGAGACCCCTACCCAAATTAGAGACCCCTCCCCAAATTAGAGACCCCTCCCCTAATTAGAGACCCGAGACACGCCCAGCGCCTGGCGGGGGGACAGCTCAGGTACGGAGACCCCTCCCCAAATTAGAGACCCCTACCCAAATTAGAGACCCCTCCCCCTAATTAGAGACCCGAGACACGCCCAGCGCCTGGCGGGGGGACAGCTCAGGTACGGAGACCCCTACCCAAATTAGAGACCCCTCCCCAAATTAGAGACCTGAGACACGCCCAGCGCCTGGCGGGGGGACAGCTCAGGTACGGAGACCCCTACCCAAATTAGAGACCCCTACCCAAATTAGAGACCCCTACCCAAATTAGAGACCTGAGACACGCCCAGCGCCTGGCGGGGGGGACAGCTCAGGTACGGAGACCCCTACCCAAATTAGAGACCCCTACCCAAATTAGAGACCCCTCCCCAAATTATATTAGAGACACGCCCAGCGCCTGGCGGGGGGACAGCTCAGGTACGGAGACCCCTCCCCAAATTAGAGACCCCTCCCCAAATTAGAGACCTGAGACCCCTACCCAAATTAGAGACCCCTCCCCTAATTATATTAGAGACACGCCCAGCGCCTGGCGGGGGGACAGCTCAGGTACGGAGAGAGAGACCCCTACCCAAATTAGAGACCCCTACCCAAATTAGAGACCCCTCCCCAAATTATATTAGAGACACGCCCAGCGCCTGGCGGGGGACAGCTCAGGTACGGAGACCCCCTCCCCAAATTAGAGACCCCTCCCCAAATTAGAGACCCCTACCCAAATTATATTAGAGACACGCCCAGCACCTGGCGGGGGGACAGCTCAGGTACGGAGACCCCTCCCCAAATTAGAGACCCCTCCCCAAATTAGAGACCCCTCCCCAAATTAAATTAGAGACACGCCCAGCGCCTGGCGGGGGGACAGCTCAGGTACGGAGACCCCCTCCCCAAATTAGAGACCCCTCCCCAAATTAGAGACCCCTCCCCAAATTATATTAGAGACACGCCCAGCGCCTGGCGGGGGACAGCTCAGGTACGGAGACCCCTCCCCAAATTAGAGACCCCTACCCAAATTAGAGACCCCTCCCCTAATTAGAGACCCGAGACACGCCCAGCGCCTGGCGGGGGGGACAGCTCAGGTACGGAGACCCTTCCCCAAATTAGAGACCCCTACCCAAATTATATTAGAGACACGCCCAGCGCCTGGCGGGGGGGACAGCTCAGGTACAGAGACCCCCTCCCCAAATTAGAGACCCCTCCCCAAATTAGAGACCCCTCCCCAAATTAAATTAGAGACCCGAGACACACCCAGAGCATGGCGGGGGGACAGCTCAGGTACGGAGACCCCTCCCCAAATTAGAGACCCCTCCCCAAATTAGAGACCCCTCCCCAAATTAAATTAGAGACCCGAGACACACCCAGAGCATGGCGGGGGGACAGCTCAGGTAGGGAGAGACCCCTCCCCAAATTAAATTAGAGACCTGAGACGCCTCCCCAAATTAGAGACCTGAAGCCCCTGAGACACCTCTCCCCAAATTGGAGACCCCTCCTCAAATTAGATCCTAAATAATACCCCTGGTAGCCCTGGGACCCCATCAGGTACTGAGACCCTTCCCCAAATTATAGCCCTGAGACCCCTCCCCAGATAGCCCTCAGGTACAAGGAGGCTCCCAGTCCCTCCCAGTCCATCCCAGTTCCTCCCAGTTCCCTCCCGGTTCATTCCCAGTCCCTCCCAGTTCCCTCCCAGTTCATTCCCAGTCCCTCCCAGTCCCTCCCAGTTCCCTCCCAGTTCATTCCCAGTCCCTCCCAGTCCATCCCAGTTCCCTCCCAGTTCATTCCCAGTCCCTCCCAGTCCATCCCAGTTCCCCCCCAGCCCCTCCCAGTCCCTCCCAGTCCCCTCCCAGTCCATCCCAGTTCATTCCCAGTCCCTCCCAGTTCCCCCCCAGTCCATTCCCAGTCCCTCCCAGTCCCTCCCAGTTCCCCCAGTCCCTCCCAGTTCCCCCCCCAGTCCATCCCAGTTTCCCGCAGGGTTCTGATCCTGGACTGGGATGTTCACCATGGCAACGGAACGCAGGGAGATCTTCGAGGAGGATCCCAGGTGGGGATTTGGGGGATTTTGGGGGATTTGGGGTCCTTTTGGGGGATTTGGGGTTCCCCAGGTTGGTTTGGGGTCCTGTCTTGGTTTTGGGGTCTCGGGGGGCAGTTTTGGGGTTCTGGCTTCATTTCAGGCTCAGTTTTGGGGTCAATTTTGGGGTTCTTCAGGCTCAGTTTCGGGGTCAGTTTTAGGGTCAGTTTTGGGGTCAGTTTGGGGTCAGTTTAGGGTCAGTTTAGGGTCAGTTTGGGGTCAGTTTAGGGTCAGTTTAGGGTCAGTTTGAGGTCAGTTTGAGGTCAGTTTGGGGTCAGTTTGGGGTCAGTTTGGGGTCAGTTTAGGGTCAGTTTGGGGTCAGTTTGAAGTCAGTTTAGGGTCAGTTTGGGGTCAGTTTGGGGTCAGTTTAGGGTCAGTTTAGGGTCAGTTTGGGGTCAGTTTGGGGTCAGTTTGGGGTCAGTTGGGGTCAGTTTGGGGTCAGTTTAGGGTCAGTTTAGGGTCAGTTTGGGGTCAGTTTGGGGTCAGTTTGGGGTCAGTTGGGGTCAGTTTGGGGTCAGTTTGAGGTCAGTTTAGGGTGAGTTTAGGGTCAGTTTGGGGTCAGTTTAGGGTCAGTTTGGGGTCAGTTTGGGGTCAGTTTAGGGTCACTTTGAAGTCAGTTTGAGGTCAGTTTGGGGTCAGTTTGAGGTCAGTTTGGGGTCAGTTTAGGGTCAGTTTGGGGTCAGTTTGGGGTCAGTTTGGGGTCACTTTGAAGTCAGTTTGAGGTCAGTTTGGGGTCAGTTTGGGGTCACTTTGAAGTCAGTTTAGGGTCAGTTTAGGGTCAGTTTGGGGTCAGTTTAGGGTCAGTTTGGGGTCAGTTTAGGGTCAGTTTGGGGTCAGTTTGGGGTCACTTTGAAGTCAGTTTGAGGTCAGTTTGGGGTCACTTTGAAGTCACTTTGAAGTCACTTTGAAGTCAGTTTGGGGTCAGTTTAGGGTCAGTTTGGACTCAGTTTTGGGGCTCTCTGGCTCAGTTTTGGGCTCAATTTTAGCATATTTGGACGAATTTTTGGGGTCTCTAACGCCACAGCGTTCTCTACATCTCCCTCCATCGCCACGACGATCCTTTTTCCTGGGGGGTTTGGGGTCACTTTTGGGGTCAGTTTCAGGATTTTTGGGCTCAATATTGGGCTGAATTTCAGTATTTTCATATTGCTAACCCTGATTTCCCTGCAGTGTCCTCTACATCTCCCTCCATCGCCACAACGATCCTTTTTTCCGGAGGGCTTGGGGTCACTTTTGGGGTCAGTTTAGGATCAGTTTGAGGTCAGTTTGGGGTCAGTTGGGGTCAGTTTAGGGTCAGTTTGGGGTCAGTTTGAGGTCAGTTTGAGGTCAGTTTAGGGTCAGTTTTGGGGTCAGTTTAGGGTCAGTTTGGGGTCAGTTTGGGGTCAGTTTGAGGTCAGTTTAGGGTCAGTTTTAGGGTCACTTTGAAGTCAGTTTGAGGTCAGTTTTAGGGTCACTTTGAAGTCAGTTTGAGGTCAGTTTGGGGTCAGTTTGGACTCAGTTTGGACTCAGTTTGGACTCAGTTTTGGGGCTCTCTGGCTCAGTTTTGGGCTCAATTTTAGCATATTTAGACGAATTTTTGGGGTCTCTAACGCCACAGCGTTCTCTACATCTCCCTCCATCGCCACGACGATCCTTTTTCCTGGGGGGTTTGGGGTCACTTTTGGGGTCAGTTTCAGGATTTTTGGGCTCAATATTGGGCTGAATTTCAGTATTTTCATATCGCTAACCCTGATTTCCCTGCAGTGTCCTCTACATCTCCCTCCATCGCCACAACGATCCTTTTTTCCGGAGGGCTTGGGGTCACTTTTGGGGTCAGTTTAGGATCAGTTTGAGGTCAGTTTGGGGTCAGTTGGGGTCAGTTTAGGGTCAGTTTGGGGTCAGTTTGAGGTCAGTTTGAGGTCAGTTTAGGGTCAGTTTTGGGGTCAGTTTAGGGTCAGTTTGGGGTCAGTTTGGGGTCAGTTTAGGGTCAGTTTGAGGTCAGTTTGGGGTCAGTTTGGGGTCAGTTTGAGGTCAGTTTGGGGTCAGTTTGGGGTCAGTTTGGGGTCAGTTTGGGGTCAGTTTAGGGTCAGTTTGGGTCAGTTGGGGTCAGTTTGGGTCAGTTTGAGCTCTGTTTGAGCTCAGTTTGGGGTCACTTTGGGCTCATTTTTGGTCTGAATTTCAGGATTTTCATGTCTCTAACCCCCTGATTTCCTGTCCCCCAGTGTCCTGTACATCTCCCTCCATCGCCATGACGATCCTTCTTCCTGGGGAGTTTGGGGTCAATCTTGGGATATTTGGGGTCACTTTTAGGGTCTCTAACCCCCTGAATTTCCCTGCAGTGTCCTGTACATCTCCCTCCATCGCCACGACAATCCTTTTTCCTGGGGAGTTTGGGGTCACTTTGGGCTCACTTTTGGGATCTTTGGGGTCACTTTTAGGGTCTCTAACCCCACATTTTCTGCCCCCCCCCAGTGTGCTGTACATCTCCCTCCATCACCACAGCAGCTCCTTCTTCCCTGGCGGGTTTGGGCTCAGTTTGGGCTCCCTTTTGGGATATTTGGCGTCACTTTTAGGGTCTCTAACCCCCTATTTTTGTCCCCCCCAGTGTGCTGTACATCTCCCTGCATCGCCACGACGGCTCCTTCTTCCCCGGCGGGTTTGGGCTCAGTTTGGGCTCACTTTTGGGATCTTTGGGGTCACTTTTAGGGTCCCTAACCCCATTATTTTGTCCCCCCCAGTGTGCTGTACATCTCCCTCCATCGCCACGACGGCTCCTTCTTCCCCGGCGGCTCCTGCGGCTCCCCCGCGGCGCACAGGGCGAGGGGCTGGCAGGGGATTCACCCTCAACGTGGGCTGGGCAGCGCCTCGGGTGGGAGATGCAGATTACCTGACAGCCCTGAGCCGCCTGGTGCTGCCCGTGGCCTGCCAGGTGAGAGCTGGGGGGTTTGGGGATTTTTGGGATTTTTTTCAGATTTTTTTTGTGATTTTTTTCCCTTTTTTTTTTGAATTTTAAAAAATTTTTTGCGTTTTTTTGGGATTTTTTTTGCGATTTTTGGGGATTTTTGGCATTTTTGGGGGATTTTTAAAAATTTTTTGGGGGTTTGGGGAGTCCAGGTGAGATTTCTGGGGATTTTTGGGGGTTTTTTTGGGGGTTTTTGGGAGCTCCTCGGGTGGGAGATGCTGATTACCTGACAGCTCTGAGCCGCCTGGTGCTGCCCGTGGCCTGCCAGGTGAGAGCTGGGGGGTTTGGGGATTTTTTGGGATTTTTTTCAGAATTTTTCTGATTTTTTTTGGATTTTTTTTTGCATTTTTTTGCAATTTTTTTTGCGATTTTTGGGGGTCTTTTGGGGATTTTTTTGGGTTCTAAAAAAGTTTGGGGAGTCCAGGTGGGCTTTGCGGGGTTTGGGGGACTATTTTTGGATTTTTTGGGGATTATTTTTGGATTTTTGGGGGTTTTTTGGGGGTTTTTGGGAGCTCCTCGGGTGGGAGATGCTGATTACCTGACAGCTCTGAGCCGCCTGGTGCTGCCTGTGGCCTGCCAGGTGAGAGCTGGGGGTTTGGAGATTTTTGGGGATTTTTTGGGATTTTTTTTGGATTTTTTTTTTTTTTTGCATTTTTTTGCAATTTTTTTTTTGCGATTTTTGGTGATTTTTGGGGAATTTTTTGGAATTTTTTTTGGAATTTTTCTGATTTTTTTTGTTTTATTTTATTTTTGGGGGATTTTTTGGAGGGTTTTTTTGGGATTTTTGAGGGGTATTTAGGTGTTTCTTTGGGATTTTTTGGGGGTTTTGGGGAGGTTTGGAGGTTCCTGGTGAGGTTTGGGGAGGTTTTGGTTTTGGGGGGATTTTTTGGAGATTTTTTGGGGGTTTTGGGAGCTCCTCGGGTGGGAGATGCTGATTACCTGACAGCTCTGAGCCACCTGGTGCTGCCCGTGGCCTGCCAGGTGAGAGCTGGGGGGTTTGGGGATTTTTGGGATTTTTTTCAGAATTTTTCTGATTTTTTTTTGATTTTTTTTTGCATTTTTTTGCAATTTTTTTGCGATTTTTGGGGGTTTTTTGGGGATTTTTTGGGGATTTTTGGGGATTTTTTGGGGATTTTTTGGGGATTTTTTTGGGATTTTTTTTTTAGTTTTTTTGTATCTTTGGAGGATTTTTTTGGGATTTTTTGGTGATTTTTGGGGGATTTGGGGCATTTTTGGGGGATTTTTTTGGGGGGTTTTGGGGTTTTGGGGAGGTTTGGGGAGTCCAGGTGAGATTTGGTGGGTTTGGGGATTTTTTGGGATTTTTTGGGATTTTTTGGGGATTTTTTTTTCAGAATTTTTCTCATTTTTTAAATTTTTTTTTTGGGGGGGGGGGGATTTTTTTTACTATTTTTGGGCTGTTTTTTGTAATATTTTTGGGGGATTTTTGGGGATTTTTTGGGATTTTTTGGGGATTTTTTTCAGAATTTTTCTGATTTTTTTTGGATTTTTTTTTGCATTTTTTTGCAATTTTTTTTGCGATTTTTGGGGGTCTTTTGGGGATTTTTTTGGGTTCTAAAAAAGTTTGGGGAGTCCAGGTGGGCTTTGCGGGGTTTGGGGGACTATTTTTGGATTTTTTGGGGATTATTTTTGGATTTTTGGGGTTTTTTTGGGGGTTTTTGGGAGCTCCTCGGGTGGGAGATGCTGATTACCTGACAGCTCTGAGCCGCCTGGTGCTGCCCGTGGCCTGCCAGGTGAGAGCTGGGGGGTTTGGGGATTTTTTGGGATTTTTTGGGATTTTTTTTGGATTTTTTTTTTTTTTGCATTTTTTTGCAATTTTTTTTTTGCGATTTTTGGTGATTTTTGGGGAATTTTTTGGAATTTTTTTTGGAATTTTTCTGATTTTTTTTGTTTTATTTTATTTTTGGGGGATTTTTTGGAGGGTTTTTTTGGGATTTTTGAGGGGTATTTAGGTGTTTCTTTGGGATTTTTTGGGGGGTTTTGGGGAGGTTTGGAGGTTCCTGGTGAGGTTTGGGGAGGTTTTGGTTTTGGGGGGATTTTTTGGAGATTTTTTTGGGATTTTTTGGGAGTTTTTGGCAGCGCCTCGGGTGGGAGATGCTGATTACCTGACAGCTCTGAGCCACCTGGTGCTGCCTGTGGCCTGCCAGGTGAGAGCTGGGGGGTTTGGGGATTTTTTGGGATTTTTTGGGATTTTTTGGGGATTTTTTTCAGAATTTTTCTGATTTTTTTTGCATTTTTTTGCATTTTTTTGGAATTTTTTTTGCAATTTTTGGGGGATTTTTGGGGGATTTTTTGGGTTCTAAAAAAGTTTGGGGAGTCCAGGTGGGCTTTGGGGGGTTTGGGGGATTATTTTTTGATTTTTTGGGGATTTTTTGGGGTTTTTTGTGGGTTTTTTCGCATTTTTCGGAATATTTTTGATGAGGTTTTTTTTAATTTTTTTTTTTTTTTTCTTCCTTTTTTGGTATTTTTTTTGGGCGGGCTTTTTGGGAATTTTTTTGGGGGGGGATTTTTTTAAAATTTTTTTTTTTGATTTTTAGGATTTTTTGGGTTTTGGGGCGGTTTGGGGGGGGTCCAGGTGAGGTTTTGGGTGTTTTTGGGATATTTTTGGTGTTTTTCAGCTGGTTTTGGGGTATTTTCGGGCTGGTTTTTGGGGTCTCTGATGCTCTGCCCCATCCCCAGTTCTCCCAGTTCAATCCCCATCTCATACTGGTCTCAGCTGGTTCGATGCTGGCAGGGGGATGCCCTGGGGGATGTTTTGGGGTATTTTTGGTGTTTTTCAGGTATTTTTGGTGTATTTTTTGGGTGGATTTTGGGGTCCATCCTGACCCCATGCTGTTCCCATTTCTCCCAGTTTGGCCCAGAGCTCATACTGGTCTCAGCTGGTTCGATGCTGGCAGGGGGGATCCCCTCGGGGCTGTTTTGGGGTATTTTTGGGGTATTTTTGGCTGTATTTTGGGCTATTTTTGGTGTATTTTTGTGCTATTTTTGGGTATTTTTGGGCTCTTTTCAGGGGTTCATCCTGACCCCATCCTGTTCCCAGTTCCCCCAGTTCAGTCCCAATCTCATACTGGTCTCAGCTGGTTTCCATGCTGGCAGGGGGATCCCCTCGGGGCTGGTTTGGGGTATTTTTGGGTTATTTTTGTGCTATTTTGGGGTATTTTTGGGCTGTTTTCAGGGGTCCATCCTGACCCCATGCTGTTCCCAACTCTCCCAGTTTGGCCCAGAGCTCATACTGGTCTCAGCTGGTTCGATGCCGGCAGGGGGATCCTCTTGGCGGGTGTTTTGGGCTATTTTGGGGTTATTTTTGTGCTATTTTTGGGTATTTTTGGGCTGTTTTCAGGGGTCCATCCTGACCCCATGCTGTTCCCATTTCTCCCAGTTTGGCCCAGAGCTCATACTGGTCTCAGCTGGTTCGATGCCGGCAGGGGGATCCCCTCGGGGCTGGTTTGGGGTATTTTTGGGGAGTTTTTGTGCTATTTTGGGGTATTTTTGGGCTGTTTTCAGGGGTCCATCCTGACCCCATGCTGTTCCCAACTCTCCCAGTTTGGCCCAGAGCTCATACTGGTCTCGGCCGGGTTCGATGCCGGCAGGGGGATCCCCTCGGGGGGTGTCTCCTGTCCCCCCAAACCTTCGGCCTCTTCACTCACCTGCTGGGGGCGCTGGCGGGGGGCAGGATGGTGCTGCTGCTCGAGGTAGGGGGGGCGATTGGGGGGATTTTGGGGGGATTTGGGGGGAATTGTGGGGTGATTTGGGGGGATTTGGGGGGATTTTGGGGGGGATTTTGGGGGATTTTGGGGTGATTTGGGGGGGGATTTGGGGGAATTGTGGGGGGATTTTGGGGTGATTTGGGGGGGATTGGGGGGATTTGGGGGTCCTGGAGGGATTTTGGGGGGATTTTGGGAGGATTTGGGGGTCCTGGGGGGGTTAGGAGTGTCTGGGGAGCTGCTTGGGGGGGTTTGGGATCTATTTGGGGGGATTTGGGGTGATTTGAGGTGGATTTGTGGGGATTTTGGGGGGATTTGGGGTGGATTGGGGGGATTTTGGGGGGATTTTGGGGGGATTTGGGGGTCCTGGGGGGCTTAGGAGTGTCTGGGGAGCTGTTTGGGGGGGATTTGGGGGGATTTGGGGTGGATTTGGGGTGGATTTGGGGTGGATTTGGGGTGATTTGGGGGGATTTGGGGGTGATTTGGGGGGATTTTGGAGGATTTTGGGGGTCCTGGAGGGATTTTGGGGTGATTTGGGGTGGATTTGGGGGTCCTGGGGGGGTTGGGAGTGTCTGGGGAGCTGTTTTGGGGGGTTTGGGGTCTATTTGGGGTGATTTGGGGTGATTTGAGGTGGATTTGGGGGCGATTTGGGGGGTTTGGGGTCTATCTGGGGGGATTTTGGGGGTCCTGGGGGGCTTTGGGGAGTGTTTGGGGAGTGCTGGGGAGGTTATTTGGGTCTGGGGGCTTCTGAAAGGGGGATTTGGGGAGATTTGGGGGGAATTTTGGGGGTCCTGGGGGGCTTTGGAGGGATTTGGGGAGGATTTTGGGGGGATTTGGGGTTATTTTGGGGGGTTTTTGGGAGGTTTTTTTGGGGGTTTTTTTGCAGTTTTTTGGGGTAATTTGTGGTTATTTTGGGTAATTTGGGTTGGGGTCTCATGCTTAATTTGGGGAGGGGTCTCAGGAGTTATTTAGGGTTATTTGGGATTATTTCGGGCTATTTTGGGGTAATTTTGAGGTTATTTTTGGGGTTTTTGGGGGTAATTTGGGGCTGGTTTGGGGGTTTTTTGGGGGTTTTTTTGGGGGTCTCAGGGTTAATTTGGGTTGGGGTCTCAGGAGTTATTTAGGGTTATTTGTGGTTATTTGGGTTTTTTTTTGGGCTATTTTGGGGTCATTTGGGGCTATTTTGGGCTATTATTTGTGGGGTTTTTTGGGATTTTTTAGGATTTCTGGGTTAATTTGGGGAGGGGTCTCAGGGATATTTTGGGGTATTTTGGGGTGATTTTGGGCTATTTTGGGGCGGTTTTGAGGGGTTTTGGCGCTGTTATTTATGGGGTTTTTTGGGGTTTTTTTAGGATTTTCAGGTTAATTTGGGGAGGGGTCTCCGGGCTAATTTGGGGAGGGGTCTCAGGAGTTTTTGGGGATATTTTGGGTTTTTTGGGGATAATTTTAGGCTATTTTGGGGATATTTTGAGGGGTTTTGGGACTATTTGGGGGGATTTTTTGGGGTTTTTTTTAGGATTTTCAGGTTAATTTGGGTTGGGGTCTCCGGGCTAATTTGGGGAGGGGTCTCAATTAGGGTTGGGGTCTCCCAGGGTGGCTACAACCTGTCGGTGACGGCAGAGGGGGTTGGGCACTGCCTGGGGGTCCTGCTGGGGTTTGGGGTGATTTTGGGGTTATTTGGGGCTATTTTGGGGTTTTTTTTTGGGGTTATTTTGGGGTTTTTGGGATAATTTGGGTTGGGGTCTCCGGGCTAATTTGGGGAGGGGTCTCAGGGTTAATTTGGGGTTATTTTGGGGTTTTTGGGGATAATTTTAGGCTATTTTGGGGATATTTTGAGGGGTTTTGGGACTATTTTGGGGGATTTTTTTGGGTTTTTTTTAGGATTTTCAGGTTAATTTGGGTTGGGGTCTCAGGGTTAATTTGGGTTGGGGTCTCAGGAGTTATTTAGGGTTATTTTGGATTATTTGGGGGTTTTTTTGGGCTATTTTGGGGTCATTTGGGGCTATTTTGGGCTATTATTTGTGGGGTTTTTTGGGATATTTTAGGATTTCTGGGTTAATTTGGGGAGGGGTCTCAGGGCTAATTTGGGTTGGGGTCTCAGTGATATTTTGGGGTTTTTTTGGGTTTTTTGGGGTTATTTGGGGCTATTTTGGGGCCATTTTGATGTTTTTTGGGGCTATTTTGGGAGATTTTTTGGGGGTTATTTTGGGGTTTTTTGGATAATTTGGGTTGGGGTCTCCGGGCTAATTTGGGGAGGGGTCTCAGGAGTTTTTGGGGTTATTTGGGGTAATTTTGGGGTTTTTGGGGGTTATTTTGGGCTATTTTGAGGTTATTCTGGGGTATTTTGGGGCTATTTTGCGGTTTTTTGGGGCTATTTTTTTGGGGTTTTTTTTCGGGTTTTTTGGTTAATTTGGGGAGGGGTCTCAGAGCTAATTTGGGGAAGGGTCTTTGTGGTATTTGGTGTTATTTGGGATTATTTTGGGCTATTTTGGGGTAATTTTGTGGTTATTTTGGGGGTAATTTGGGGCATTTTTGGGTTTTTTGGGGGATTTATATGGGGGGTCTCAGGGCTAATTTGGGGAGGGGTCTCCGGAGTTATTTAGGGTTATTTGGGATTATTTTGGGGTTTATTGGGGTTATTTTGGGGGATTTTTGGGGTTTTTTTTAAGGGTTTTCAGGTTAATTTGGGTTGGGGTCTCAGGGCTAATTTGGGTTGGGGGGTCTCAGGAGTTATTTAGGGTTATTTGGGATTATTTTGGGCTGTTTTGGGGTAATTTTGTGGTTGTTTTGGGGTTTTTTGGTGGTCTTCGGGGCTATTTTGGGCATTTTTGGGGCTATTTTGTAGGGGATTTTCTGGGGTTTTTTGGGTTTTTTGGTTAATTTGGGGAGGGGTCTTCCAATTAATTAGGGTTGGGGTCTCCCAGGGCGGCTACAACCTGTCGGTGACAGCGGAGGGGGGTTGGGCACTGCCTGGGGGTCCTGCTGGGGGTTTGGGGTGATTTTGGGGTTATTTGGGGCTATTTTGGGGCTATTTTTGGGGGTTTTTTTAGGATTTCTGGGTTAATTTGGGGAGGGGTCTCCGGGCTAATTTGGGTTGGGGTCTCAGGAGTTTTTGGGGTTATTTTGGGGTTTTTGGGGATAATTTTAGGCTATTTTGGGGATATTTTGAGGGGTTTTGGGACTACTTTGGGGGATTTTTTGGGGTTTTTTTTAGGATTTTCAGGTTAATTTGGGTTGGGGTCTCCGGGCTAATTTGGGGGAGGGGTCTCAGGAGTTTTTGGGGATATTTTGGGTTTTTTGGGGATAATTTTAGGCTATTTTGGGGATATTTTGAGGGGTTTTGGGACTATTCTGGGGGATTTTTTGGGGTTTTTTTTAGGATTTTCAGGTTAATTTGGGTTGGGGTCTCCGGGCTAATTTGGGGAGGGGTCTCAATTTGGGTTGGGGTCTCCCAGGGCGGCTACAACCTGTCGGTGACGGCAGAGGGGGTTGGGCACTGCCTGGGGGTCCTGCTGGGCTCTCCCCCCGCCCTGCCCCCCCGGCAGCCCCCAGCCCACCTCCCTGCGAGCCCTGGGGGTCACCCTGCGAGCCCAGAGGGGCTTCTGGAGCTGCCTGAGGCTGCCCCGAGGTGAGACCCCTCCCCAAATTAACCAGCCCTGAGACCCCTCCCCAAATTAACACAGAAATCCCCAAAAAAACCCAAAAAATCTGCAAAATTACACCAAAAACACTCAAAACCATCCCAAAAATTCACCCCAAATATCCCTGGAGCTGCCTGAGGCTGCCCCGAGGTGAGACCCCTCCCCAAATTAACCAGCCCTGAGACCCCTCCCCAAATTAACACAGAAATCCCCAAAAAAAAACCCCAAAAAATCTGCAAAGTTACACCAAAATTACACCAAAAACACCCAAAATTACCCAAAATAACACCAAAAATTCACCCCAAATATCCCCTGGAGCTGCCTGAGGCTGCCCCGAGGTGAGACCCCAACCCAAATTAACCCTGAGAGAGACCCCTCCCCAAATTAACCTGAAATCCCCCAAAAAAACCCCAAAAAATCTGCAAAGTTACACCAAAAACACCCCAAATGACCCAAAAAACCACCAAAAACTCACTCCAAAAATCCTCTGGAGCTGCCTGAGGCTGCCCCGAGGTGAGACCCCTCCTCAAATTAACCAGCCCTGAGACCCCTCCCCAAATTAACACAGAAATCCCAAAAAAATCTCCAAAAAAATCCCATAAAAATCCTCAAAAATTACCCCAAATAACCCAAAATGCTGCAGAATAACACCAAAAACTCACCCCAAAAATCCCCTGGTGCTGCCTGAGGCTGCCCCGAGGTGAGACCCCTCCTCAAATTAACCAGCCCTGAGACCCCTCCCCAAATTAACCGGAAATCCCAAAAAAAACCCCCAAAAAATACTCTAAATTACACCAAAATGACAGAAAATAACACCAAAAATTCACCCCAAATATCCCCTGGAGCTGCCTGAGGCTGCCCCGAGGTGAGACCCCTCCTCAAATTAACCAGCCCTGAGACCCCTCCCCAAATTAACACAGAAATCCCAAAAAAATCTCCAAAAAATCCCATAAAAATCCTCAAAAATGACCCCAAATAACCCAAAATGCTGCAGAATAACACCAAAAACTCACCCCAAAAATCCCCTGGAGCTGCCTGAGGCTGCCCCGAGGTGAGACCCCTCCTCAAATTAACCAGCCCTGAGACCCCTCCCCAAATTAACCGGAAATCCCAAAAAAAACCCCAAAAAAATCTGCAAAGTTACACCAAAACCACCCCAAATGACCCAAAAAACCACCAAAAACTCACCCCAAAAATCCCCTGGAGCTGCCTGAGGCTGCCCCGAGGTGAGACCCCTCCCCAAATTAACCAGCCCTGAGACCCCTCCCCAAATTAACACAGAAATCCCCAAAAAAAACCCCAAAAAAATCTGCAAAATTACACCAAAAACACTCAAAACCATCCCAAAAATTCACCCCAAATATCCCTGGAGCTGCCTGAGGCTGCCCCGAGGTGAGACCCCTCCCCAAATTAACCAGCCCTGAGACCCCTCCCCAAATTAACCGGAAATCCTAAAAAAAATCCCCAAAAAAATACTCTAAATTACACCAAAATGACCCAAAATGACAGAAAATAACACCAAAAATTCACCCCAAATATCCCCTGGAGCTGCCTGAGGCTGCCCCGAGGTGAGACCCCTCCCCAAATTAACCAGCCCTGAGACCCCTCCCCAAATTAACACAGAAATCCCCAAAAAAAACCCCAAAAAAATCTGCAAAATTACACCAAAAACACTCAAAACCATCCCAAAAATTCACCCCAAATATCCCTGGAGCTGCCTGAGGCTGCCCCGAGGTGAGACCCCTCCCCAAATTAACCAGCCCTGAGACCCCTCCCCAAATTAACCGGAAATCCTAAAAAAAATCCCCAAAAAAATACTCTAAATTACACCAAAATGACCCAAAATGACAGAAAATAACACCAAAAATTCACCCCAAATATCCCCTGGAGCTGCCTGAGGCTGCCCCGAGGTGAGACCCCTCCCCAAATTAACCAGCCCTGAGACCCCTCCCCAAATTAACCGGAAATCCCCAAAAAAAACCCCCAAAAAATACTCTAAATTACACCAAAATTACACCAAAAACATTATAAACCATCCCAAAAATTCACCCCAAATATCCCTGGAGCTGCCTGAGGCTGCCCCGAGGTGAGACCCCAACCCAAATTAACCCTGAGAGAGACCCCTCCCCAAATTAACCTGAAATCCTAAAAAAACCCCCAAAAAATCCACCAAAAAAAGCCCAAAATGACCCAAAATAACCCCAAAATAGCCCCCAAAGTACCCCAAATAACGCCAAAATATCCCTGAGCCCCCAACCCAAATAAACCCTGAGACCCCTCCTCAAATTAACCCAAAAAACCCCAAAATAACCCCAAAAAAACCCCAAAATAACAGCAAATAACTACTCATAATAACCCCAAAATAACCCGAAATAGCCCCAAATGACCCCAAAATAACCCCAAAATGACCCCAAAATCCACCCTGAGACCCCAACCCAAATTAACCTGAGACCCCTCCTCAAATTAACCCAAATAACCCAAAATTACCCCAAAATGACCCCAAATTAGGACCCCAAACCCCAAATTTGGACCCAAAAATCCCAAATTAGGACCCCAAACCCCAAATTTGGACCCAAAAATCCCAAATTTGGACCCCAAATCCCAAATTGAGACCCAAAACCCCCAAATTAGGACCCAAAACCCCAAATTGAGACCCAAAACCCCCAAATTTGGAACCAAAACCCCAATTAGGACTAAAAAAACCCCAAATTTTGATCCCAAAACCCCAAATTTGGACCCAAACCCCCAAATTTTGATCCCAAAACCCCAAAATTTTGATCCCAAAACCCCAAATTGTGATCCCAAACCCCAAATTAGGTCCCCGAAAGTGACCCCAAACCCCAAATTTAGACCCCAAATCCCAATTAAGACCCAAAAACCCCAAATTTGGACCCCAAAAAGCCCAATTAAAACTAAAAAACCCCAAATTTTGATCCCAAAAGCCCCAAATTAAGACCCCAAAACTCCAAATTTGGTCCCCAAAAGTGACCCCAAACCCCAAATTAAAACCCAAAACCCCAAATTTTGATCCCAAAACCCACCAAATTAGAACTAAAAAACCCCCAAATTTTGACCCCAAAACCCCAAATTTTGATCCCAAAACCCCAAATTTTGACCCAAAACCCCAAACTGAGTCCCAAAAACCCCAAATTTTGATCCCAAAACCCCAAATTTGGACCCAAACCCCCAAATTAGGACCCAAACCCCCAAGTTTTGACCCCAAAAACCCCAAATTTTGATCCCAAAACCCCAAATTAGGACCCAAAACCCCAAGTTTTGATCCCAAAAACCCCAAATTTTGATCCCAAAACCCCAAATTAAGACCCCAAACCCCCCAAATTTTGACCCCAAACCCCCAAATTTTGACCCAAAACCCCAAACTGAGTCCCAAAAAGCCCAAATTGGGATCCCAAACCCCCAAATTGAGACCCGAAAAAACCCCAAATTGAGACCCGAAAAAACCCCAAATTAGGACCCCAAAACCCCAAATTTGGACCCAAACCCCCAAATTAGGACCCAAACCCCCAAGTTTTGATCCCAAAAACCCCAAATTTTGATCCCAAAACCCCAAATTGGGACCCAAACCCCCAAATTTTGATCCCAAAACCCCAAAATTTTGATCCCAAAACCCCAAATTGTGATCCCAAACCCCAAATTAGGTCCCCGAAAGTGACCCCAAACCCCAAATTTAGACCCCAAATCCCAATTAAGACCCAAAAACCCCAAATTTGGACCCCAAAAAGCCCAATTAAAACTAAAAAACCCCAAATTTTGATCCCAAAAGCCCCAAATTAAGACCCCAAAACTCCAAATTTGGTCCCCAAAAGTGACCCCAAACCCCAAATTAAAACCCAAAACCCCAAATTTTGATCCCAAAACCCACCAAATTAGAACTAAAAAACCCCCAAATTTTGACCCCAAAACCCCAAATTTTGATCCCAAAACCCCCAAATTTTGACCCAAAACCCCAAACTGAGTCCCAAAAAGCCCAAACTTGGATCCCAAAACCCCAAATTTGGACCCGAACCCCCAAATTAGGACCCAAAACCCCAAGTTTTGACCCCAAAAACCCCAAATTTTGATCCCAAAACCCCAAATTAGGACCCAAAACCCCAAGTTTTGATCCCAAAAACCCCAAATTTTGATCCCAAAACCCCAAATTAAGACCCCAAACCCCCAAATTTTGACCCCAAACCCCCAAATTTTGACCCAAAACCCCAAACTGAGTCCCAAAAAGCCCAAATTGGGATCCCAAACCCCCAAATTGAGACCCGAAAAAACCCCAAATTGAGACCCGAAAAAACCCCAAATTAGGACCCAAAAACCCCAAATTTTGATCCCAAAACCCCAAATTTTGATCCCAAAACCCCAAATTTGGATCCCAAAACCCCAAATTTTGATCCCAAAACCCCAAATTAAGACCCAAAACCCCCAAATTTTGACCCCAAAACCCCCCAAACCAACCCCTCCCCCTCCCCCAGTTGACCCCCCCAAGGAGAAGCCCGGAGATGACGTCACTCCCAAACCCGATGACACCACTCCCACCGCCGATGACGTCACGCCCAATCCCGATGACGTCACCGCCTCGCTGGACTCCGCCCTCGGCCGCTTGGGGGCGCTAAAGCTCGGGGAGCCCGCGGTGGGCGTGGCTACGGGCAAGGGGGCGGGGCTTGGCAGTGACCACGCCCAGGTGGGCGGGGCGAGTGCGGCTGCGTGTTGGGAGGAGGAGGAGGAGCTGGAGGAGGTGAGGGAGGGGATTGGGATTTGGGGGATTTTAGGGGATTTTTGGGGATTTTGGGGCTTTTGGGGGATTTGGGGGATTTTGGGAGATTTTGGGGTTTTGGGGATTTGGGATTTTGGGGGATTTGGGGGTTTTGGGGGATTTTGGGATTTTTGGGGGATTTGTAGATTTTGGGAAATTTGGGGATTTTGGGGGTTCTGGAGATTTTTTTGGGATTTGGGAGTTTTTGGGGATTTGGAGATTTGGGGGATTTTGGGGATTTGGGGGAATTTGGAATTTTGGGGATTTTGGGGATTTTGGGGATTTTGGAGGATTTTGGGGGAATTTGGGGATTTGGGGGGATTTTGGGGATTTTGGGGAATTTGGGGGCGATTTGGAGATTTTGGGTATTTTAGGGGATTTGGGGGATTTTGGGGAACTTTTGGATTTGGGGGATTTGGGGATATTGAGGAGGAGTTTTGGGGGAATTTCGAGGAGGATTTGTGGATTTTTTGGGGTGATTTTGGGGTGATTTCGGTTCCCCCACCCCCTGACGCTGCCATTCCTCCGCGCCGCCAGGGGGCGCTGTTCGCGGTCACGCCCCTCCCCCCACTGTCCCCACCTGGGCTCTGTCGCCCCTCCCCCCCCCCGCGGGGACCCTCGGGGACATTCTGCCTCCGCCGTGCGGCGAGTGCGGGAGCCGCCGGGAGAACTGGCTGTGCCTCAGCTGCCACCAGGTGGGTCACCCCCATCACCCCAAAACTGATCCTAAAACTGACCCGAAATCACCCCAAAATCACCCCAAAAACTGACCCGAAACTGACCCCAAATCACCCCAAAAACTGACCTGAAATCACCCCAAAAACTGACCCGAAACTGACCCCAAATCACCCCAAAACTGACCCCAAATCACCCCAAAAACTGACCCGACATCACCCCAAAAACTGACCCAAAACTGACCCGAAATCACCCCAAAACTGACCCCAAATCACCCCAAAAACTGACCTGAAATCACCCCAAAAACTGACCCAAAACTGACCCCAAATCACCCCAAAACTGACCCGAAATCACCCCCAAAACTGACCTGAAATCACCCCAAAACTGACCCCAAATCACCCCAAAACTGACCCGAAATCACCCCAAAACTGACCTGAAATCACCCCAAAAACTGACCCAAAACTGACCTGAAATCACCCCAAAAACTGACCTGAAATCACCCCAAAACTGACCCCAAATCACCCCAAAAACTGACCTGAAATCACCCCAAAACTGACCCGAAATCACCCCAAAAACTGACCCAAAACTGACCCGAAATCACCCCAAAAACTGACCCAAAACTGACCCGAAATCACCCCAAAAACTGCCCAAAACCTGCCCAAAAACTGCCCTAAATCAACCCGAAATCACCTGAAAAACTGACCCCAAATCACCCAAAAACTGCCCTAAAATCACCCCAAAAACTGACCCAAAACAGCCCAAAAACTGACCCAAATCACCCCAAAATCACCCCAAAAACTGCCCAAAACGAGCCCAAAAAATCACCCCGAAATTGACCAAAAAGTGACCCAAAACTGCCCAAAATCATCCCCAAAAACTGCCCTAAAATCACCCCAAACTGACCCAAAAATCACCCCAAACTGACCCAAAAATCACCAGGTCAGTGACCCCAAAAGTGACCCAAAACCAGCCCAAAAAGTGACCTGAAATCACCCCAAAATCACCCCAAAAATGACCCCAATAATCACCAGGTCAGGAACCCCAAAAGTGACCCAAAATCCCCCCAAAACTGAGCTGAAACCAGCCCCAAAAATGCCCCAAAACGACCCAAAAATTCACTCCCAAATCACTCCCAAAATGCCCCAAATCACCCCAAAACCCGCCCAGGACACCCCAAAACACCCCAAAATCCCCCAAAACACCCCAAAATCCCCCAAATCCCTCCCCAAAACCCTCCCAGGACACCCAAAAATCCCCCAAAAATCCCCCAAAACCCCCAAAATCACCCGAAAACATCTCCAGGGACCCCAATTCCTCCCCCAAATTCACCCAAGCATCCCCAAAATGCCCCAAATTCCTCCTCCTGCACCCCAAAATCACCCCAAATACCCCCAAAATGCCCCAATTTCTGCCCCAGCCTCCCCCAGGCACCCCAAAACGACCCCAGGGACCCCAAATTGCCCCCCAAGCATCCCCCAGACCCCAAAATCACCCCAAAACACCTCCAAAGTGCCCCAGTTTGCCCCAAAACTCCCCCAAAACACCCCAAAATCCCCAAAACACCCCAAAAGCGACGCTGGACATCCCAAAATCCCCCCAGGACACCCCAAAATCAGCCCAAAACACCTCCAGGGACCCCAATTTCTCCTTCAAACCCCCCCAGGCATCCCCAAAATGCCCCAAATTCCTCCCCCTGCACCCCAAAATCACCCCAAAACACCTCCAAAGTGCCCCAATTCACCCCTAGACACCCCCAGGCACCCCAAATCCCCCCAAAACACCCCAGGACACCCCAAAATTCCCCATAATTCCCCCAATTCCAGGTGCTGGGCGGGCGCTACATGGCAGCTCACATGCTGAACCCCTAAATCACCCCAAAATCACCCCAAAACACCCCAAGTTCTGCCCCAAGCAGCCCCAAAACGACCCCAGGGCCCCAAATTTACCCTCCAACCTCCTCCCAGACCCCAAAATTACCCTCAAAACACCTCCAAAGTGCCCCAGTTTGCCCCCAAAACCCACCAGGACACCCCAAAATCACCCCAAAACACCTCCAGGGACCCCAATTCCTCCCCCAAACCCCCCCAGGCATCCCCAAAATGCCCCAAGTTCCTCCTCCTGCACCCCAAAACCCACCCTGGACACCCCAAAACCCCCAAAATCACCCCAAAACACCTCCAGGGACCCCAATTCCTCCCCCAAACCCCCCCAGGCATCCCCAAAATGCCCCAAATTCCTCCTCCTGCACCCCAAAATCACCCCAAAACCCACCCTGGACACCCCAAAACCCCCAAAATCACCCCAAAACACCTCCGAAGTGCCCCAATTCACCCCTGGACACCCCCAGGACACCCCAAAACCCACCCAGGACACCCCAAAACCCCCAAAATCACCCCAAAACACCTCCAGGAACCCCGATTCCTCCTTCAAACCCCCCCAGGCATCCCCAAAATGCCCCAAATTCCTCCTCCTGCACCCCAAAACCCACCCTGGACACCCCAAAACCCCCAAAATCACCCCAAAACACCTCCGAAGTGCCCCAATTCACCCCTGGACACCCCCAGGACACCCCAAAACCCACCCAGGACACCCCAAAACCCCCCAAAATCACCCCAAAACACCTCCAGGGACCCCAGTTTCTGCCCCAGACACCCCCAGGCACCCCTAAACCCATCCAGGACACCCCAAAATTCCCCAAAATTCCCCCCCCCCAGGTGCTGTGCGGGCGCTACATGGCAGCTCACATGCTGAACCCCAAATCACCCCAAAATACCCCAAATAACACCCCAGAGACCCAAATCCCTCCCAGAACCCACCCAGGACACCCCAAAATCAGCCCAAAACACCTCCAGGGACCCCGATTCCTCCTTCAAACCCCACCAGGCATCCCCAAAATGCCCCAAATTCCTCCTCCTGCACCCCAAAATCACCCCAAAACCCACCCTGGACACCCCAAAACCCCCAAAATCACCCCAAAACACCTCCGAAGTGCCCCAATTCACCCCTGGACACCCCCAAGACACCCCAAAACCCACCCAGGACACCCCAAAACCCCCAAAATCACCCCAAAACACCTCCAGGAACCCCGATTCCTCCTTCAAACCCCCCCAGGCATCCCCAAAATGCCCCAAATTCCTCCTCCTGCACCCCAAAACCCACCCTGGACACCCCAAAACCCCCAAAATCACCCCAAAACACCTCCGAAGTGCCCCAATTCACCCCTGGACACCCCCAGGACACCCCAAAACCCACCCAGGACACCCCAAAACCCCCCAAAATCACCCCAAAACACCTCCAGGGACCCCAGTTTCTGCCCCAGACACCCCCAGGCACCCCTAAACCCATCCAGGACACCCCAAAATTCCCCATAATTCCCCCCCCAGGTGCTGTGTGGGCACTACATGGCAGCTCACATGCTGAACCCCTAAATCACCCCAAAATACCCCAAATAACACCCCAGAGACCCAAATCCCTCCCAGAACCCACCCAGGACACCCCAAAATCAGCCCCAAAACACCTCCAGGGACCCCAATTTCTGCCCCAGACTCCCCCAAGCACTCCAAAACGACCTCAGGGACCCCCAAACCCCCCAGAATCCCCCCAAAATCCTCCCAAAACTCCCCAAAACCTATCCAGGACACCCCAAAACCCCCAGGACACCCCAAAATCCCCCCAGTCTCCCACCCCCAGGTGCTGTGCGGGCGCTACATGGCAGCTCACATGCTGAACCCCAAAATCACCCCAAAATCACCCCAAGTTCTGCCCCAAGCAGCCCCAAAACGACCCCAGGGACCCAAATTTACCCTCCAACCTCCCCCAAAAGTCTCACCGAGACCCCAAAATCACCCCAAAACACCTCCAGGGACCCCGATTCCTCCTTCAAACCCCACCAGGCATCCCCAAAATGCCCCAAATTCCTCCTCCTGCACCCCAAAATCACCCCCAAAACCCACCCTGGACACCCCAAAACCCCCAAAATCACCCCAAAACACCTCCAGGGACCCCAATTCACCCCAAAACCCACCCAGGACACCCCAAAACCCACCCAGGACACTCCAAAACCCCCCCAAAATCACCCCAAAACACCTCCAAAGTGCCCCAGTTCACCCCAAAACCCACCCAGGACACCCCAAAACCCCCAAAATCACCCCAAAACACCTCCAAAGTGCCCCAATTCACCCCTGGACACCCCCAGGACACCCCAAAACCCCCCAAAATCACCCCAAAACACCTCCAAAGTGCCCCAATTCACCCCTGGACACCCCCAGGACACCCCAAAACCCACCCAGGACACCCCAAAACCCCCAAAATCACCCCAAAACACCTCCAAAGTGCCCCAATTCACCCCTGGACACCCCCAAGACACCCCAAAACCCCCCAAAATCACCCCAAAACACCTCCAAAGTGCCCCAATTCACCCCTGGACACCCCCAGGACACCCCAAAACCCCCCAAAATCACCCCAAAACACCTCCAAAGTGCCCCAATTCACCCCTGGACACCCCCAAGACACCCCAAAACCCACCCAGGACACCCAAAACCCCCCAAAACACCTCCAGGGACCCCAGTTTCTGCCCCAGACACCCCCAGGCACCCCTAAACCCATCCAGGACACCCCAAAATTCCCCAAAATCTCCCCCCCCAGGTGCTGTGCGGGCGCTACATGGCAGCTCACATGCTGAACCCCTAAATCACCCCAAAATACCCCAAATAACACCCCAGAGACCCAAATCCCTCCCAGAACCCACCCAGGACACCCCAAAATCAGCCCCAAAACACCTCCAGGGACCCCAATTTCTGCCCCAGACTCCCCCAAGCACTCCAAAACGACCTCAGGGACCCCCAAACCCCCCAGAATCCCCCCAAAATCCTCCCAAAACTCCCCAAAACCTATCCAGGACACCCCAAAACCCCCAGGACACCCCAAAATCCCCCAGTCTCCCACCCCCAGGTGCTGTGCGGGCGCTACATGGCAGCTCACATGCTGAACCCCAAAATCACCCCAAAATCACCCCAAGTTCTGCCCCAAGCAGCCCCAAAACGACCCCAGGGACCCAAATTTACCCTCCAACCTCCCCCAAAAGTCTCACCGAGACCCCAAAATCACCCCAAAACACCTCCAGGGACCCCGATTCCTCCTTCAAACCCCACCAGGCATCCCCAAAATGCCCCAAATTCCTCCTCCTGCACCCCAAAATCACCCCAAAACCCACCCTGGACACCCCAAAACCCCCAAAATCACCCCAAAACACCTCCAGGGACCCCAATTCACCCCAAAACCCACCCAGGACACCCCAAAACCCACCCAGGACACTCCAAAACCCCCCAAAATCACCCCAAAACACCTCCAAAGTGCCCCAGTTCACCCCAAAACCCACCCAGGACACCCCAAAACCCCCAAAATCACCCCAAAACACCTCCAAAGTGCCCCAATTCACCCCTGGACACCCCCCAAGACACCCCAAAACCCCCCAAAATCACCCCAAAACACCTCCAAAGTGCCCCAATTCACCCCTGGACACCCCCAGGACACCCCAAAACCCCCCCAAAACACCTCCAGGGACCCCAGTTTCTGCCCCAGACACCCCCAGGCACCCCTAAACCCATCCAGGACACCCCAAAATTCCCCAAAATCTCCCCCCCCCCAGGTGCTGTGCGGGCGCTACATGGCAGCTCACATGCTGAACCCCAAATCACCCCAAAATACCCCAAATAACACCCCAGAGACCCAAATCCCTCCCAGAACCCACCCAGGACACCCCAAAATCAGCCCAAAACACCTCCAGGGACCCCAGTTTCTGCCCCAGACACCCCCAGGCACCCCAAAACCCATCCAGGACACCCCAAAATCTCCCCCCCAGGTGCTGTGCGGGCGCTACATGGCAGCTCACATGCTGCAGCACGGCGAGAGCTCAGGACACCCCTTGGTGCTCAGCCTGCGCGACCTGGCGGCGTGGTGCTACCCCTGCGGGGGGCTACGTCAGCAACCCGGTGGGTCTGGGGGCTTCGGGGGGGATTTACGGGGTTTGGAGGGTCTGGGGGCTTCGTTTGGGGTGTTTTGGGGGGAGTTTGGGGTCATTTGGGGTGTGTTTGGGGTGTTATTTGGGGAGTTCAGGGGTTCCTGGTGCTACCCCTGCAGGGGCTACATGAGCAATCCTGTGGGTCTGGGGGATTCGGGGGGATTTATGGGGTTTGGGGGGTCTGGGGGCTTCGTTTGGGGGCTTTTGGGGGGATTTGGGAGGGTCTGGGGGGTCCTGGTGCTACCCCTGCGGGGGCTACGTCAGCAACCCAGTGGGGCTGGGGGCTTCGGGGGGCTTGGGGGGAATTAGGGGGTCCTGGGGGGTTCATTTGGGGGGTTTGGGGGGAGTTTGGGGGGGTCTTTGGGGGGGTTCTTGTGGGGGTTTGAGGCTCCTGGTGCTCCCCCTGCGGGGGCTACGTGATAAATCCCGTGGGTCTGGGGGCTTCGGGGGGCTTGGGGGGGAATTTATTGAGTCTGGGGGTTTTCTTTGGGGGTCCTCGGTGGGGTTTTGGGGGGATTAGGGCATGTTTAGGGGCTTTTGGGGGACTTTGGGGTCATTTATGGGTCAGTTGGGGTGTGTTTGGGGGATCCTGGGGGGGTCTTGGTGCTACCCCTGGGGGGGGCTACGTCAGCAACCCGGTGGGTCTGGGGGCTTCGGGGGGGGCTTGGGGGGAATTTATGGGGTCTGGGGGCTTCATTTGGGGGGTTTGGGGGGAATTTATGGGGGTTTGGGGTGTTATTTGGGGGGTTTCGGGGTCCCGGTGCTCCCCCTGGGGGGGTTATGTCAGCAACCCGGTGGGTCTGGGGGATTTTGGGGGGATTTATGGGGTCTGGAGGGTCTGGGGGTTCCGTTTGGGGTGTTTTGGGGGAGTTTGGGGTCATTTGGGGTGTGTTTGGGGTGTTATTTGGGGAGTTCAGGGAGCTCCTGGTGCTACCCCTGCGGGGGCTACGTCAGCAACCCGGTGGGTCTGGGGGGATTTTGGGGGGATTTATGGGGTCTGGGGGTCCTGGGGGGTTCATTTGAGGGTCCTCGGGGGAGTTTGGGGGGGTCTTTGAGGTGTTATTTGGGGGGTTTGGGGGTCCTGGTGTTACCCCTGTGGGGGCTATGTGAGCAATCCCGTGGGTCTGGGGAATTTTGGGGGGCTTGGGGGGTCCTGGGGAGGGTCTGGAGGGTCTAGGGGCTTTGTTTGGGGGGGTTTTGGGGCAGTTTGGGGGGTCTTTGGGGGGTTCTTGTGGGGGTTTGGGGTCATTTGGGGCTCCTGGTGACCAACCCGGTGGGGCTGGGGGCTTCTGGGGGTCCTGG